>CM032360.1:38568750-38586250 GCA_019023105.1 Diglossa brunneiventris
GAGGAACTTCCTTTGAGGTCACTGAGCTCAGCAGAATTCGGCTGACTACAGCAGATTTGTTTATTCTCCTCTGCCCCCCTTGCCCTGCTGCTGAATCACTTGTCCTGGGACAGAAGCAAAAGGAAAATCCTGCAGCCACTTCCCTTTTGCATCCCCTGCTATCCATGTCATTTCACTCCTCCAGCATCCCCACGCCTCAGTCCCTTCCCAAAACTGATGATTCATTCTCTCACTTTTCTTTTCAAGCACAACAGTAGTTTTAATCACCTATTGTTGCTGTTGGACACCTTGGCTGTGTCACAGCAATCTTTGTTCATTGATCTATTTGGAGTGAGGCAGGATGTTAATGATGGCTTATCCTTTGTGGTGTAACAAGTACCTTTTACTAATCCAACCCTGTAAAAATTTTTAAAAAGTCCCCCTTTTCTCCCCCCACCTTCCTTCCAGCCCCTAAAACAATCCCGGGCAGCGAGGGCAGTGTGTTGCTTGGGCTAAGGCTGGGCTGTTAGCTAAATTAAGCCATTGTGACTCAAAATCCTCCTTTAATAAGGTTCATGCTGTCTACAACTTCATCATTTTCTGCTGAATGATAATTACTTTATTCAATCATGTTCAAGGTTTTAGTGAAAGCTAGCATTGATTGATTAACTTCAATTACCATGCTTACATTTGCATAGATAAAAACTGCTTTTCAATTTGTGAGTGGCACGCTGGTGGAAACCCGGCGCTGGTATTTGCATTTCAATGTGGATAGTGAAGAATAAAGGTGGGAGAGAGGTCTGATCAGTGCTAAGCCCTTTCTGCTTCAGTGCTCGAGCATTTTTCCATAAACACTCCCGTTATGATGTTGGTTTGCTGGCGGGAAGCGGGAGCCTCCTGTTTACAAGGCTCTGTGACAATTCAGCAGCGCGGGGCGGGCAGAGCTGGAATCAAACTCAGGAGCTGCAGGTAACAGGGGAGTAATCAAAGTACAGGTACTGTGCAAAACCAGGGAACAATCGAAGTGCAAGCACTGCAGGTAACGGGGGACAATCACAGCACAGGTACTGCAGGTAACAGTGAACAATCACAGCACAGGTACTGTGGGTAATGAGGAACAACCACAGCACAGGTACTGTGAGTAACTGGGGAACAATCACAGCACAGGTACTGTGGGTAACAGTGAACAATCACAGCACAGGTACTGTGAATAACTGGGGAACAATCACAGCACAGGTACTGTGGGTAACTGAGGAACAATCACAGCACAGGTACTGCAGGTAACAGTGAACAATCACAGCACAGGTACTGCAAGTAACAGGGGACAACCACAGCACAGGTACTGTGAATAACTGGGGAACAATCACAGCACAGGTACTGTGGGTAATGAGGAACAATCACAGCACAGGTACTGTGGGTAACTGAGGAACAATCACAGCACAGGTACTGCAGGTAACAGTGAACAATCACAGCACAGGTACTGTGGGTAATGGGGAAGTTGTTGTGAGCAGCTCGGGGCAGTGCTTCCCCCAGCAGACACCTGGGAGGAAGGCCGTGCCAGCAGCCATGTGCCAGCCCAGCCCCGGCAGCCTCCTCCTCCTCCTCCTCCCGGCCAGGCTCTGGTGCAGGAGGATGAGGAGGGTGAGCGCAGCCCTCGCTGTCCCGCTGCCTGGGGGCGTTTTACTGCCTTGCCCCCGAGCAGCACAGGGCTGGGCAGCACTGCTCATCCAGGAGCGGCCAGAGCCACCTCCATGCCAGGTGTGTGCCAGGTGTCCTGTCCTGCTGCTCCTCTCACCTGTCCATGCCAGGTGTGTGCCAGGTGTCCCGTCCTGCTGCTCCTCTCACCTGTCCATGCCAGGTGTGTGCCAGGTGTCCCGTCCTGCTGCTCCTCTCACCTGTCCATGCCAGGTGTGTGCCAGGTGTCCCGTCCTGCTGCTCCTCTCACCTGTCCATGCCAGGTGTGTGCCAGGTGTCCCGTCCTGCTGCTCCTCCTCTCACCTGTCCATGCCAGGTGTGTGCCAGGTGTCCCGTCCTGCTGCTCCTCCTCTCACCTGTCCATGCCAGGTGTGTGCCAGGTGTCCCATCCCTCTGCTGCTCCTCGCACCTGTCCATGCCAGGTGTGTGCCAGGTGTCCCGTCCTGCTGCTCCTCTCACCTGTCCATGCCAGGTGTGTGCCAGGTGTCCTGTCCTGCTGCTCCTCTCACCTGTCCATGCCAGGTGTGTGCCAGGTGTCCTGTCCTGCTCCTCCTCTCACCTGTCCATGCCAGGTGTGTGCTTGGCTTTTTTTTTTTTTTTTTTGATTGAGGAAAAGGAACTGATTTAGTGATTTCCCTTAGATTTTTCTCTGGTTTATACCCAAATACAACAAAGTAATTTAAAAAATAAAAATTACACAAATGGAAAATTAAGCCACTTACTCCTCCTCCATTAAGCCCAAAGGTGGAGAGCTCTTGGCAGGGGATGGACACAGCATTGACACCAACCCCAGACTTCATCCCAGCAGCCCAAAGGAATTGCCAAAACATTTGTTCTGCTCAGGTAACTTATTTCAGTGGCTCTGTGTCACAGCTCAGGAGCTTAAAAAATATTCCATGTAGGAAAAGAGATGATCGAGGGAAGCAGGCCTGGGACTGCAGTTTGTAATTAACCCTCGTGGTGAAGGGACTTGGATGGGGAGTCCTGGAATGTTCAAGGTGAACCCAGGAAAAACCCCAATTGTTTCCTTAATTCAGTCCTCAGGCTGAGTGCCGGGCCGGTGGCGGTGCCAGCTGGTAGCTGGCATGGAATGGCACGGAATGGCATGGAATAGCATGGAATGGCACGGAATGGCATGGAATAGCATGGAATGGCACGGAATGGCATGGAATAGCACGGAATGGCACGGAATGGTATGGAATGGCACGGAATGGCACGGAATGGCATGGAATAGCACGGAATGGCACGGAATGGCACGGAATGGCATGGAATGGCATGGAATGGCATGGAATGGCATGGAATAGCACGGAATGGCACAGAATGGCACGGAATGGCACGGAATGGTATGGAATGGCACGGAATGGCACGGAATGGCATGGAATGGCACGGAATGGCACGGAATGGCACGGAATGGCATGGAATAGCATGGAATGGCATGGAATGGCACGGAATGGCATGGAATGGTATGGAATGGCACGGAATGGCACGGAATGGCATGGAATAGCATGGAATGGCACGGAATGGCATGGAATGGCATGGAATGGCACGGAATGGCATGGAATGGCATGGAATGGCATGGAATAGCACGGAATGGCACGGAATAGCATGGAATGGCATGGAATGGTATGGAATGGCACGGAATGGCATGGAATGGCACGGAATGGCATGGAATAGCATGGAATGGCATGGAATGGCATGGAATAGCACGGAATGGCATGGAATAGCATGGAATGGCATGGAATGCCCCGCTGGAATGTTTGTCCCTGGGAAGGGTGGACTTCACCCTGGGAGCGAGCAGACAGACAGAACTCCCAGCAGACAGACAGAACTCTGAGCAGACAGACAGAACTCCAAGCACGCAGACAGAACTCTGAGCAGACAGACAGAACTCCGAGCAGACAGACAGAACTCTGAGCAGACAGACAGAACTCTGAGCAGACAGACAGAACTCCCAGCAGACAGACAGAACTCTGAGCAGACAGAACTCCAAGCACACAGACAGAACTCCCAGCAGACAGACAGGACTCCGCGCAGACAGACAGAACTCCGAGCAGACAGACAGAACTCTGGCAGCTCCTCATCCCCACCGTTCACAATAGGAACTCATCCGTTTGTTTTCCAGATCCTAATGCAACCGTTGCCATAAGAACACAAATTATGTGTACATTTTAATGCATCTATGCTTCATAATTATGCATGGTTGTGTGCTGTTATAATTGACATAAAATATAAAACAGGTCAAAGAGCAGCTATTAAAACTATTTTTCATTTTGCTTCCTGACAGCTCCCGACATCAATGCCGACTGCATTTAATAGGACCATACAGGGAATGCAAAGATAGTTATATAATTTCGACCGTATTAAAGCCTCCACAACTTGCAATCTAATTATTTCCTGCAGTGTCTTGTTGTGAGCGGCTTTACTTTATTTGGAATGTGTTCGGTTTCAGATTAAACAATTGGACTGCATTAAATTAGCATGAAGGGGGAAAATCATAAAACTTTTGGATGTATTTCATAGGGGTCACTCTGTTTGGTTCAGAATTATCCCAGAAGCAATGATTTGCTGCCACTCGAGATAAAAAACGTTACAATTGTGCTAATTCCATGCAGTTATTTTAATCACTGAAGTAAATTCTACCAAAGGCCTAAATTGTAGCTGTACCCTCTCTCTGATCACAGAATGTCAGAGAGAATAAAAGGAAATTGAATAAAAAACTGATGAATGTATAAGATCATAGAAAACCTCAGACTGGTTTGAGTTGGAAGGGACCTAAAAGCCCACCCAGTGCCACCCCTGCCATGGCAGGGACACCTCCCCTGTCCCAGGTGCTCCAACCCCCACCAATTGATGTCCCTCCTCTTGGTCCTGGCTGCATGCAGACCAAGGAGCAGGGCCCAGACCAGCTGGTTTCACTCCCTGTTGGTCATCCTTTCCTTCTGGACTGTCTGAGGGCTCCCAGCCCCCTGAGGGAGGTTGGGTTTCCCTTGGAGCCTGTGCCAGTCTGTACTTTTCAGTAAATCCTTTTAAAATCAGGTTTGGTGGCTGGTCTGGTGCGGGCTGAGAGCTGCCCTGGAGATGCCCATGTGAGCACTGCTGCCTCCTGCCCCAGAGCCTGTGCCCAGGTGGGGAGGGTCCCAGCACCTGGCGTTACCTGCCGCAGGAGGGGACCCAGGGGTCAGCGAGTTCGGCTCTGTCCCTGCTCAGAGCCCCAGCTGTCCCACCACGGGCTCTGGGGGCGAGGAGCATGACTCCTGTGAGTGGGAGCTGTGCTCGGAGGGGGCAGAATGCAGCAGACATCAGCACGCCCTGCCTGGGGGTCCTGGCTCTGTGCTGCCCCTGGGGAGCCAGGGAGCCCCTCCTGGGCGCTGGCATTGCTGTGCCCCACCAGCCCGGCCACACAGAGCTGGCACGTCCCAGGGCACTGGCAGGGGGCAGAAATGAGAGCCCTTTCTGTTCCAGGCGGCTGCCTCAAGTCCAGCTCAGGGGTGGAAGCTGAAAGTGATTGCCCAGTTTGTGGGGAATGAGGAATAGCACAGCCCAGTTTCCCCAGGCAGAGGCAGCCCCGTCTGGAGAGAGCCACCACAAATGGCCCCGGTAGCAGCTGGGCAGGGAGGGCCGGGGCTGGGGCTGGGGCTGCAGCCCGGGCTGGGCTGACTGACTGCTCGGCTGTGCAGCACGGAGGGCTCTGTGCTGTCCTTCCATCTCTCTCCAACAGAACAAAGGTCTCCTCTTCCCAGGAGACATCTGCTGTGCTCTGCTGTTACTGCCTCTGTTTGTGTTTGGGTTCTTGCTCCTGGGGATTTGCCTTTCCACGGCCATTTTCACAAGACATTCCCCGTTTTGCACTTTTCCCAGAAAATCACAGCGTGTCCCAGAGTCGCTGGTTATCCTGAGCCAAAGCAGGTTGCCTCTCTGCTGCCAGTGCTCAGGCTCTTCCCAAGATCTGTGAAATTCACAGAATTATTTAGTTTGGAAAATCCCTCCCAGCCCATGGAGTCCCAGCTGTGCCCATTCCCACCTTGTCCCCAGCCCAGAGCCCTGAGTGCCACCTCCAGAATTCCTGGGACACCTCCAGGGATGGGCACTGCAAACCTCCCTGGGCAGTTCCAATCCCTGAGCCCCCTTTCCATGGGGAAATTCCTGCTGTGCCCACCCTGAGCTGCCCTGGGCCAGCCTGAGGCCGTTCCCTCTGCTCCTGTCCCTGTTCCCTGGGAGCAAATCCTAAATCCCCGCTCCTGGCAGGGAATCCCAGAGAGTCCTGTCCTGCTGGGACAGCCTGGCCAAACTGGGATGTGATCCCAGATTTGCTGATTTTTAGGATGAGGGCTGCCCACATGAGGGGGTTTGGATGGCTGGAAAATTCTCAGAATCCCCCAGGAGCAGAAGTGCAGGAGGACAAGGAGGGCTCCGAGCCCCAAATGCTCAGCCCAGGCCCAGGGCACTGCAGAAATGCAGCCAAATATTCTCACTGCAAACCTGGCATTTCTAGCTCTAAATATCTGGGACTTCCCCCCCGGCCTGGCTGCTGTGCCAGGGCTGGAAATGGCTTTCCATGAGGGAATTGCCCCAAAATCCACCCTGAGCTGCCCTGGGCCTGCCTGAGGCCGTTCCCTCTGCTCCTGTCCCTGTTCCCTGGGATGATCCCAAATCCCCCTGGCTGTGCCCTCCTTTCCAGAGCCTTTACCCCATTTGCTGCCCCAGAATCAGGAGGCTGAGCCCAGCTAAGCCTCCTCCAGGGCTGGTGATAAGCTGGGCTTTGGCTCTTCCATGCTCGAGCACAGCTTCACACTCCCAATCCTCTGAAGCGACGATGGAGAAGCACATAAAAGCTTCGGATTCCATTAGTGTAAAATGTTTCAGAAAAGTGTTGAGCTAGGTAATTACCTTAATCCAAGCGCAATAGCTGGTCACAGCACCCATCAGATGAGCATCCAGAGCCAGATTTGAGCACGCAGTCAACCCGAACAGAATTAGCTCGGCAATAGCGGCCCGGGTTTCTTAATTAGTTCTCTGCCACAGCAGCATTTAATGTTTGCAGAAGTCAAGTGCAAATTCTACAAGTGACTCAGTTTGGGGAGGTTTGGAGGTGCTGTGGGCCCGCTGCAGAGCCTGCTGGCCAGGGGAGAGCTGCAGGGGCTGCTCTCACTGAGCCCTCGCAGGGTCCCTTCAGCTTCTACAGCCCCACAATAAAAAGTAATGGTATGATTAACGTCGTGGTAATAACCCACTGCATTCAAAACACACATTGAACTCCCATTCTCATTGAACTACACAGAAGCTGAAAACATAATGGCTTTCCCAGGCTGCTGATGGCACAGTTTAGTGCACTGTAATTGGCTCCCTTGGCTTATCTCGGGTTAATAAAGTTGATGGGATTTGTGAAAAAGCACCGTGGTCACTTAGCAATTGTTTAATTTCTGTAACGCCGTTTTTTTGGGTTGGAAAATGATTGTTTTCCAGTAGTGTTAAATATTTATGCAATGTAATTGAGACGCCTGGCGCAGGGCACGCTCCTGTTAAGCTCACAAATTAATAAATTACTGAAAAAATGGAAATACAAAATACCATTTCAAGTGTAAAAGACAACTTCTCAGCACACAGAACACCTGAGGGTCTGTGCCACTGCAGAGGATGTGCAAATGCTTTGGCCCAGCAGAGGTGACCATGACCTTGCTGCCATTGGGTTGGCCCCTCTGTGCTGACTGGGACAGGCAGGTGACAACTTGAGAAACTGCCCCGGCTGCTTTGACACCCGGGAAGAGAGAACAGCACCAGCAGGAGATGCCTCCTCATGGGCTGGAACCTGCCCTGGTGGAGGCTGTCATGTCCTAGCTGATGATACTGCCCTGGAAAAAAACACCAAAACTTCTAGAACTGGATATTTTGAGCAAGTAAATGTTACAGGGGGCAGAAAAAGGGAAAACGTCTGAGATGTGTGTAGGAGAATTAAATGTAATTTGTATCATCCCCACTATTCCTAGGGTTTTCCAGCTTTTAGAGAAGCCAGGTGAGATCCAGCCCAGGGTCTGTTAGGTGAGGAGTGGTGGGAGGCAGTGGGGCTGGGTTGGGGCTGGTTGGGACTGGATGGAGTTGGGTTGAATTGAGTTAAATTGGGTCAGGCCGGCTCGGGGCTGGCCTGGGGAGTTTTTGGGCTGGGTCCTGTGGGTTGCTGGACAGGGATGATGAGGAGTCACGGGCTGAGAGGGGCTGCCCTGGCCCTGCAGCACACCCAGCATGGCCGTCCCACCCTTGATCGGTGCTGCTGCTCCCAGCCCATCCCGGCACATCCTGGCACATCCCGGCACATCCCATCCCATCCCAGCACATCCCGGCACATCCTGGCACATCCCGGCACATCCTGGCACATCCCAGCACATCCCATCCCCATCCCATCCCATCCCCATCCCCATCCCATCCCATCCCATCCCATCCCATCCCATCCCATCCCAGCCCATCCCATCCCAGCCCATCCCATCCCAGCCCATCCCATCCCATCCCAGCCCATCCCATCCCATCCCACCCCATCCCATCCCATCCCAGCCCATCCCAGCCCATCCCATCCCAGCCCATCCCATCCCATCCCATCCCATCCCATCCCAGTACATCCCAGCACATCCCATCCCATCCCATCCCATCCCAGCCCAGCCCAGGCTCAGTGTCCCAGGTGAGAGCACCCACCTGGCCCCGTGGGGTTTGCCTTGCCCCACTCATCCCTGTGAAATCCCCGCACACACTCCAGGAGCACCGAGCACAGCTCAGGGCTCTGCTCGGCCATGGCCCCAGATTATGACATCTTTTGTCAAAGACACCGTCCAAAAAAGCACTGCAATTTCTGACAGAGAAATCCAATTGTGGTTTGAAGCAATATAACCGTGGTGCACTCCTTGCCTCTGTGACCCCTCGCATCTCCTGGGGGGTTTGAGCGGAGGGCTCAATTTAAAACTGCCCCTGCTCTGGAGATGCCTTCAGCCTGCCAGCACTGCCCTGCTACTGAGCACTTGTGGGGCTGGCCCTGCATCACCCCCAGCTCAGAGGACGTGGTGCGGCTCCACCCTGCCCATGAGCGTCTCCTGCCAGCCTCCTGCCTCACCAAATAACCAGCACTTACTGCTTCTAGCAGAAGCGTGTGTGTGTCCTGGCTTTTAGCAGGAAAATGGCACCTGGACTTCATTCCAAAGGAATGCTTAGGGATGCACAGCTCCTTGGTGGGTGCATTTGGACCCAGGCCCTCGTGCTGGGCTGGGGCTGAGGAGGGGCTGCAGGCTGGGGGTGAGACTGGAGCTTTTCACGTTTACAGGGCACAGGGAGCCTGGCAGCACCAGCCCCAGAGCATTTCCCCTGCAGAGCAGGTTGGGACACTTCTGCACTCAGCATCTTCCATGGCTTGGGCAAGAGATGAGGACGTGCCAAGAAGTGACCAAAAACCCCACCAGCCCTCTAAGTGGGCTGTGTGAGGAGGTGATCACATCTCAGGCTGGTGCCCAGCAATGGGCAGCCTCTGGCACAGGAGCTGATCACTTTCAGCCTGAGGTTTCCCTGGCAGCTGTGACACACCTGTGCCAGGCTCTGCTCTGTCCCAGGGTCGGTGCCAGCGGGCTGTGACTGTCACACATGCCTCAGTGACAGGGTGGCACCTCAGCCAGACTGTGGGCTGCAGTCACATGAGGCTCACTGCTGCCTTTCCAGCTCGCTGCTCTCACTTCCCCCTGCTGACGCGGGGCCTGGGGACGCAAGGAAAACCCCACAGCAGTGCCACCAACAACTTCCCTGTCCCTGTCCCCAGCTCTCCACCAGCCCTGTGGCTCCTGCTCTCTGTGGGGACAGCAGAGAGGAAAATCTCCTGCAGGCAGCCCAGCCTTTGGGAGCTGCTGCTCTCCTTGGGTGTGTCATGGGCAGAGCATCCTGAGGGACATCACTGTTCTGTTCCCAGAGGGGAACAATGCCCAGGGAGGTTTGCACCTGGAGGTGTCCCAGGAATTCCTGGACCTGGCACTCAGATCTTTGGGCTGGGGACGAGGTGGGCACTGGTCACAGCTTGGACTTGATGACCTTGGAGGGTTTTCCAGCCCCAGTGATCTGGAATCCTGTGGAAGGCACTTCTGATGGTCAGGTTTTAACAAACCCACACGAGGTCAGCAGTGCCAAGCACCAACCCAGGGCCTCCCCCACGCTGGCAGTGTGACCCCTGTGTCCCCAGCCTGGTGTCCTGACAGCTCCTGCCGTTTGGGACAGCTTATAAAGACTCAAATATGAACAATGTAATTTGCTGTACCTTAGTTATGAAGGTTTCGATCCGCTGAAGCTGATGGCAGGTTTTGCCCTCTCTCCATGGCCACGTCCAAAGATGTCACATTGTGTTTGAACGGGTGACACGGTGAACCACAGCTCTCTGTTAAAAACAAAGGAGGGCAAGGCAGCACAGAGCTGTGCCACCTGTGCTGGAAAACTGGGACACCAGAGGACACAGCAGGGAAAAATATATAAAGGGAGTTTCTGCACAGAACTAACCACTGCTGGGGGCTCAGTTTGGGGTTTTGGTGTTCCCATGACTCAAACTGTGTTTGGCTCTAAGCTAAAGATTACTTTTGGATAAAGTGGCCAGACCAGGCTGGAAGCAGAGGGGCTGGGTCTCAGCAATGCCTCCCCGCTTTCTGTGCTCATTCAACTGCTGTATTTTCATAGCCCACGGAACATCCTCTCTCCCATAAACCAAAAAATAAAAATAAAGAGGAAACCCAGCATTTTAGGGTTGTTTTCCCACAGCAGATCACTGGGGAGACACTTTGGAGCACTCTTGTCAAACACAATCTTGATTGCATTGCAGAGTGTCTGCAAGATCTGCCCAGCAAGAAAAAACAGAATAATCTGATTTTGCCACAGCATTATGATAAAACAAATCCAGATGGAAACTCAGCCCTCTTGCCACAGCCTCATTTAATTCCCTTCTGTCCTGTGAGCATTTAGGTACAAGTATTGTGAAAAGTTGTGGTGAGTGCAGATACCTTGTCACTGCTTCAGGCCGGGTTTTTCTGAGAGTTTTCCACGTTCTGGTGTTTGGGAGCTGCCTGCCCTCCCTTGGCAGGTGAGTGACAGCCCGTGACAAAGCACTCCCAGCCTCTCCGTGTGTTTGCTGCACGTTGCCATGGCACTGAGACTCCTCCACCAACAGCCATAAACAAACCGCATTCAAAAGAACAAAACCCAAACAATCCCTAATTAAATTAAAATCTGGCGGCAAAAATAATGTTTTCTCTCTAATTGTTGTACCATTTTTCCTGAGCTGTTGGCCATGCCTGCCCTGACACTGCTGTCACCCATCCCTCAGCTTCAGCCTTTGGCTCTGTGTTTCCTCAACCACTTTTGATCACAATCTGCAGTTGCTGAGGAGGTATCAGGTTTTCTATAAATAAAACAAATTCTCTCTGCTTCTGGGTAACACCCAAGAGGGCGAGAGGAAACAGCCCCAGGTGGTGCCAGGAGATGTTCAGGTTGGATATTAGGGGAAATTCTTCATGGAAGGGCTGTTCAGCCCTGGCACAGCTGCCCAGGACAGGGTGGGGTCCCCATTCCTGGGGGGATTTAAAAGCTGTGTGGATGTGTCACTTTGGGACCATGGGGCAGCGGCCTTGTGCTGGGGGAACAGCTGGGCTCCATGGTCTCAGAGGGCTTTTCCAGCCCAAACCATTCCCCAACTGCACCTGAGGGCCCCTGCACATCCCCCTGCCAGTGTGACCCCCCTGCCTGCCCGCTCACCCCCGGCCAGGCTCCGAGCTCTGCCTCTGAAGATCATTAATCATAGATATAATTTAATGACAGCTGGGTCGCGTCCCGCTAACTAAGTACACCTTGTTTGCCTCAAAATGCTAATGGCTCCTCTGAATCATTAATGAGGGACAATTGGTATGGAGCCTAATAATCGTGTGTGGTCTAGTTACAGATTTATTCATGGGAGCCCGAGCCCTTTGTCATGGTAAAAAGCAGCAGAGTCAGGTTGTGCAGAGCAGCTCTCGTGGCACAGCTCAGCGCACCAGCTCCGTGTGCACATCAAACAGCAGGGGAAAACAGCTTTCCTGCAGAAACGTGAGAGCTCTGTGCACACCTCTCGGCGTGGATTCGACAACACTTCTCAGGTCACCCCGTTGCTTTCACTGGGAACACTGGAGAAATCAGCTATTTTTCAAAGCAGAGAGAGTTTGTGCCGTGGTGGGCATGGGAGCGTCAGGGGCATCTCCTGCAGAGGGGTCTCGGCATGGCACCCCCAGTGCTGGCAGTGCCAGGGGTCTGGTCCCCAGGGAAACCTGCGCAGCTCCCGGCGGGGCTGAGCCCTCTCTGCAGGGAATATTGGCAGGGAAGTTTGAGAAGGTTGGACTGCGATCCCAGAGTCCTCTCCAGTGCTGGAGAAGCACCATGTGAGGGGTCCTTCTCAGGGCTCTGGCTGCTCACAGTGACCCCGAGATGTGTCAGAAATTCTCCTTTCCCAGCCTGGCGCTCGAAGAAGGAGTCAGAGCTCTTCAGTTCTCGCTCTCAAGGCTGTTTATTGTTCCTTATCTATAAAATTCTTTCTCCTGTCCAGCCGAGGTCTGCTCAGCAGGACAGACAGAGGCACTCTGCCTGCCCCAGGGTGGTGTTATCTTTTTATACTAAAAACTGTGTGTACAATGTTTACAGTTACTGCCCAATGCCTATCACCTGTGTTAGACACTGAGCTCCTGCTCTGAACCAATCCAAAAGTGCCAACATCACAGCAGGAGATGGAGGCCAAGGAGAAGAAGGAGAAAGGCTGGACATGCCCAGATCCCTCCATCTTGCCCCCTGAACCCCCATTCTAAAAACCCCAAAATCTATTTTTCACCCCATGATAAATTCTCTGTCATTCTGCTTAAACTGTCGTGCCTTGCAGATCCTCATACAAGGTTGGTAACTTTTTCCATGGGTCATAATCAAAGGCACAGGTGTCCTGGGCTCTGTGCCAGGGTCTCTGAGCCCCCTGGCAGGGTCCTGGCAGTCCAGGACAGCCAGAGGGATGTCCTGAATTCCAACAGGTCCTGGCCTGGCAGAGCTGTGTGCAGCTGGCCAGGCTGTGCTCCATCCATGCCAGCCCAGCACTGCATCAAACCTTCCTGTGGGAATCCATAAATCAGAGAGTTTTGGGAAAGCTACAAAAGGCCTCAGAGACAGCAGAACTGGGATTAGAGCTAAGCAGCAGCCATGAGATTGGTCAGCAGAAAAATTATTTAAAAAGTAGAAAAGCAAGGACAAATAGAACAATGGTCTATGTATTAAAGCTTGTCTAGAATAACTGCCTAAGGTGCTGAGAAGTTTATCTAGCAAGATATTAGGAAGTTCTAAGCTTAATAATGGAGCTCTGTTCATTGTGTTTATTTTCCAAACAAATGCATATTTTACGATTGGCTTTTTCCAAATATTAAAATGAATATTACATGTGTTATGTTAGAAAGTAATGCTGTATTAGTTCTCTTAAGTAGTGTGTTAAATATAGTTTTAGGTTATAACAAAATGCTAAAATAGAAATTATGCTATGTAGGACACTTTTTTCCTAAAGAAAGGACTCGCACTGAGATAGCAGCCACAGGACACCCAAATCTTTCAGAGAAAAAGAATTTATTGCTCCATTATCAGAAGAAATGAACTTCTTCCTGCCTCACTCAGGCCGGAAGATGCCGTCAGGATTCAGAGGAAGAAGTTGACACTGACCAGACAGAATCCTGTGTTTGAATGGAACTTATGCATCATGGATGAGGTGTGTGAATATGCAACAGAAAAATATGCAAAAAACCCTGTTGTTTTTAAGGGTTAATCCTCTGTTAAGGGGTCCTTTTTTGGGCTTACTTTGCCCAGAAAAGGTACCCGGACGTCCATAACTCTTTGTTTCTATTGTCTCCTATTGTCCTAATCCAACTTGTCCAAATTATTATTACTCTAATTGTATTACTATTTTTATAACCATTTAATTACTATTAAACTCTTAAAATTCCAAAACCAAGTGACTGGCGTTTTTCCCAGTGACTCAGCCAGCAGACACAGGGGGCAGCAGGAGCCCGGCCTGTGCTTCCCGAGGGGCTGCCTGGTGGGTGACAGCCAGCAGACACAAAACCCTGGCTGCAGGCACAGCCCCAGCTCCCAGAGCTGCCCAGCGAGGCACAGCCCCACCTGGGCAGGTATCGGGTGTGATAGGTGAGAAATGCGATGATTGACTCCCACCATTTACAGACAAATATCGTGTATATAGGTTAAGAAAAGTTTATAGATTTATAGTTATGTTTTACCCCCCTGTGTTGTTATCAAGGGAGAGCCTGGGTTTGGGACATCTGGGGTGGTTGGTTTGTCACTATGGCAACTCCTGACCTGCAATCAGGATTTGAGGAAGCGATCTCCACCACTGGACAGCAAAGGAGTCAATGGACAGAACCTCGGGAGGGGCTAAAGGGTTAAAAGGCCAAACCTCCATTGTGTGGGGGAGCACATGGTGGGGAAAATCCTCTGCTCCCAGCACCCTAACATTTTCTCTATTCAGTCTGCTGCTGTATTTTTGATAAGGCTTAATAAATATTTCTAAATTTATGAAAGTGAGTAGCTATTTCTCACAGTGGGAACAGGGCCTGGCTGCCCAGGACACAGTGCTGGGGTGCCCAGGGACACACTGCTGGGACCCAGGTTTGACTTTGACCCTTCTCCAATACTTGTGCAGCACCCAGCTGGAAAAGGGCCTGGGGATGGAGAAACCGGCAGGCAGGGCTTTCACTGGATAGTTTTCATCACGTACAAACATCTCTGTTTGGGGCTGCCTGGACGCTCCAGCCATGGCACAGCTGAAATCCTTCTGCTTTATGTTGTCTCCTTCCTCATACTTGCCCTCAGCTGAATTTGGCAAGTAGTTGGCAAATCATTTTGGCTGGTGTAAGTTTTCCTTTTCATCCGTGAATCCACCCTCCTGCAAAACTGCTCACTGCGCCTGCCAGTCTCTCTTTTCAGGATCAGTTTTCCTCTCTTACTCGGCCTGAGTTTGGAGAAGTGTCCATCCCTCCCAGGTCTGAATTTCCGTGTTTTCCCTGAGGTGAAAAGAGCAGACAGGGTTATCCAGGGAGCCTGTGGATGAGCTGGGGCCGAGGCTTTGCTGAGCTAAATGAATGCTCAGGAAAACCAGTGAATAGGAAAATAATGGAGTGATGCAGGATTTATAGCACATCTAAGAAACATCTCAATAAATTCCAGGATCCTCTCTGCATCAAGGACGAAGTGTTTCAAGGAATCTGACGTAGAAATCATGTTCTTAAAAATCTGCTGTTTCTCTAAATAATCAAAATTCTTTTTTAATTATGCAAATTCAAGTTGCTGAGGAACAATTGCTTGATTAGACCAGTTGGTACTGACCTAATAAATTATTTTGAATATTTTTCACAGGAAATTGATTTAATTGAAGCTTTTGTTAGCCCCTGCAAATGCACTCGGTTCATGCCACAGCACCCAGGAATTTATAAATGGGCTCAGAATGTTGTTCAGGCACCAGAAAATAAACCTCCGAGCTATTTACTACCTCCATGATATATAAAGTTTGCAGTTTTGATTTTGTGTGATTATGTTCAGCAATGGTGACCTTTAGAGGCAACAATATTGAAGTGTAATGAGGAGATGTTTGATCACTGGTGTACAATGAGGAGTTGGCGTGACTTCTCCATTCCTTCCTGGAATCTGTGAAATCCTGCTGACAGGCTTTAACCTTTAGACTGCTGAGGGCTGAGAATGTGTAGGGATTTAGCCTGTTTATACGCCAGGGTGGCTATATGAAATTTTATATCATTTCTTCCGTCACTGCATGCGGGGATATTGCATGTTTAATAACAGCCACTGCTGGACAATATTGGGCTGGGAAGGGGCTGGGTCCATGTGCCAAGGGCACAGGGTCTGCCTCCCTCATCCCTGGGATGTGCTGGGCAGCTCCCTGTGCATCCCTGCATCCTCCCCATGGTACAGAGCTCCCTGTGCATCCCTGCACATTCCCCATGGCACAGAGCTCCTCCTGCATCCTCCCCATGGCACAGGGCTCCTCCTGCATCCCTGCACCCTCCCCATGGGACAGGGCTCCTTCTGCATCCCTGCACCCTCCCCATGGCACAGAGCTCCTCCTGCATCCCTGCACCCTCCCCATGGCACAGAGCTCCTCCTGCATCCCTGCACCCTCCCCATGGCACAGAGCTCCTCCTGCATCCCTGCACCCTCCCCATGGCACAGAGCTCCTCCTGCATCCCTGCACCCTCCCCATGGCACAGAGCTCCCTGTGCATCCCTGCACCCTCCCCATGGCACAGGGCTCCTTCTGCATCCCTGCACCCTCCCATGGCACAGAGCTCCTCCTGCATCCCTGCACCCTCCCCATGGCACAGAGCTCCTCCTGCATCCCTGCACCCTCCCCATGGCACAGAGCTCCCTGTGCATCCCTGCACCCTCCCCATGGCACAGAGCTCCCTGTGCATCCCTGCATCCTCCCCATGGCACAGGGCTCCTCCTGCATCCCTGCACCCTCCCCATGGCACAGGGCTCCCTGTGCATCCCTGCACCCTCCCCATGGCACAGAGCTCCCTGTGCATCCCTGCACCCTCCCCATGGCACAGAGCTCCTCCTGCATCCCTGCACCCTCCCCATGGCACAGGGCTCCTCCTGCATCCCTGCACCCTCCCCATGGCACAGGGCTCCCTGTGCATCCCTGCATCCTCCCCATGGCACAGGGCTCCCTGTGCATCCCTGCATCCTCCCCATGGCACAGGGCTCCTCCTGCATCCCTGCACCCTCCCCATGGCACAGAGCTCCTCCTGCATCCCTGCACCCTCCCCATGGCACAGGGCTCCTCCTGCATCCCTGCACCCTCCCCATGGCACAGAGCTCCCTGGGCATCCCTGCATCCTCCCCATGGCACAGAGCTCCCTGTGCATCCCTGCACATTCCCCATGGCACAGAGCTCCCTGGGCATCCCTGCATCCTCCCCATGGCACAGGGCTCCTCCTGCATCCCTGCACCCTCCCCATGGCACAGAGCTCCTCCTGCATCCCTGCACCCTGCCCATGGCACAGGGCTCCCTGTGCATCCCTGCATCCTCCCCATGGCACAGAGCTCCTCCTGCATCCCTGCATCCTCCCCATGGCACAGAGCTCCTCCTGCATCCCTGCACCCTCCCCATGGCACAGAGCTCCTCCTGCATCCCTGCATCCCTGCCTGGCCATGCTGCAGGGCTCCATGTGCATCCTGTGTGTATCCCACATGCAGCCCCACATTTGTCACCATCATATTTTCTGAAAAGTCCCTTTACCCGGATTTCTTCTCCTGGGAAGTTGGGAAGCCTCAGAGAAAAACGAAAACAATAATTTTCTGATTCACTTCTCCTGTGTTTTGCTGCTTTGGAATGTGGTTTGGACATTGTTTACCAACTGGTCATTGTTTGATTGGTTTCATGTGAATTGTTTTAACTTAATGACCAATCACAGCCAGCTGTGTTGAGGCTCCAGAGAGAGTCACGAGTTTTCATTAGTATCTTGCAAAGCCTTCTGTCTGTATCCTTTCTCTATTCTTTAGTATAGTTTAGTATAGTTTTAGTATAGCATTCTTTAATATAAAATAATACCATAAAGTAATAAATTAGCCTTCTAAGAAGGAGTCAGATTCATTCCTTCCTCCTCCGACGGGGGACCCAGAAAATACCACACACACTCACAGCCCAGGACAGACAGACCCCTGCCAGCCCCCTCCCCTCCATCCTGGCCCCCTCACAGGACAGACAGGCCCCTGCCAGCCCCCTCCCCTCCATCCTGGCC
>CM032360.1:38588750-38711476 GCA_019023105.1 Diglossa brunneiventris
TTTAAGGTCTCTCCCAACCCAAACCCTCCTGTAATTCTCTGACTCTGTGATTCTGTGCCATGTCTAAGTGACAGCTGACCTCAAGGAGCATAAACCCTTCTCATTAGGAATCAGAAGGACGTACAAAATGTCACCTGAATTTGGATAAAGCTATAGGCCAGGCAGAACTTTGCTGTCAGTCAGCATCAAGATGAAGTGTTTGAAGTGCTGCACAAGGTCTCGGCTATGGAAGGGCCACAGAGGTGGCTCAGAGGCCAGGGCTGCCTCCCACAGCCTTCCCACTACATCTCTGTAGAAAATGAGACCCCACTGATCAAATCCATAGTTTTTCTGGCCTCAAACACCCAAAATGTTTGGGAAGTTCATGGAAGGAATTTTTATCCTGCTTTTGAACATCACCTTGCGTCCCGCAGCACCTCCTGAAGGTGTGTTGGAGTTATGACCCACACCAGAGCAGGAGGTTCAACCAATCTCTTTTCCCCAGGGCAGGGTTTAGGGAGCAGAGCTGTTACACACACCCCAGGCCACTCTCTGCTTTGAGAGAATATTTGGAAAATCACTCACAACGCCGTGCCCTCCGCCCCGTGGCAGTGGGGTACCCACAGGGAGCACAGCCAGGTGCTCTTACAGGGCTGGGAAGGTTTGTTTGATTTTATGGACCAAGCACCAGCCAAGGAAATGCTCCTTTGGTCAGTGGACCCAGTGGCACTGCATTCCTTCAGCTCTCCAGCGCTCCTCTCCCAAATTCCAGCAGCTGCTGCAGGAATTGGAAAACCTCTCCAACCTAGGGAACAGAAACTGAACCAAATGCAGCTAATGCTTGCTTTGTTTCAGAATGTTTTAAACCTGCCAGTTCCTGCTCTGTAACCAGACTCTGGAGCAGAGGAGGTCCATGGGGGACAGGACGTTCCCAGTGGGAGTGTCCCTGCAGCCACAGCTCCTCCCAACACGGCCTCAGGACCCCCTTCTTTGGTTTAATATCCTCACCTGGCCAAAAACTACGCCTAAACTTAAAAATGCAAACAAACCTACAACCTCTAAATGCATCCGGTTAATGAAGTCACTACATAAATTTAGCACATTATTTTTTGTTATTAATTGCTAAGAGTGGAAAGGGCTAAATTCAGAATAACTCTCTGTTTCAAAGACCTAATTGCCAAGGACCTAGCCTTAATATTAACTAGGATAATTATTATGCAAAGCATACCCACCCAGAATGTTTGCATAGCTATCACAAGCGCTTTCATAAATGATGCTTTAATTAGTCTTAATTAGAATTTGTTTAAGTCAGCAGGGAATGCAGAGCCCGTGAAATGATGTATGTAATAAGCATCAGGCTCACTTTTTACTTGGGGAATAGAGCTGACAAAATCACATCACGTTAAATTGATTCAGTCAGAATTAAAATTCTTATGGTATTAATTAAATGGGGGATCTCATTAGCAGGCTGCAGGGTGACAGAGTGACTCTTTGGCGACCAGATGTGAAGAAGCAGCACGGAGCAGGAGCACCA
This sequence comes from Diglossa brunneiventris, assembly GCA_019023105.1. Classification (NCBI taxonomy): domain Eukaryota; kingdom Metazoa; phylum Chordata; class Aves; order Passeriformes; family Thraupidae; genus Diglossa; species Diglossa brunneiventris. The sequence continues at coordinate 38,590,264 of CM032360.1, forward strand.
TTGGGCCAGGAGCCCGTCCTGCTCCTTCCCAGCCCTGCAGCTCCCCGGGATCCCCAGCAGCTGCAGGGTGGCTGAGGGCCTGTCCTGCTTGGCAGGACCACAGCACTGCTGGCTGCTGGGGGAGTCCTGGCATTTCCCAGCTCACCCTGGCCCCTCCAGAGGGGTTCCTGCTGTCTGAGGTGACCCCACACACCCATCTCACCCTGTCCCCCCCCAGTTCCTGCTGTCTGAGGTGACCCCACACACCCATCTCACCCTGTCCCCCCCAGTTCCTGGTGTCTGAGGTGACCCCACACACCCATACTCACCCTGTCCCCCCAGTTCCTGCTGTCTGAGGTGACCCCACACACCCATACTCACCCTGTCCCCCCCAGTTCCTGGTGTCTGAGGTGACCCCACACACCCATACTCACCCTGTCCCCCCAGTTCCTGCTGTCTGAGGTGACCCCACACACCCATACTCACCCTGTCCCCCCAGTTCCTGCTGTCTGAGGTGACCCCACACACCCATCTCACCCTGTCCCCCCAGTTCCTGGTGTCTGAGGTGACCCCACACACCCATACTCACCCTGTCCCCCCAGTTCCTGGTGTCTGAGGTGACCCCACACACCCATCTCACCCTGTCCCACCAGTTCCTGGTGTCTCTGGTAACCCCACACACCCATCTCACCCTGTCCCCCCAGTTCCTGGTGTCTGAGGTGACCCCACACACCCATCTCACCCTGTCCCACCAGTTCCTGGTGTCTCTGGTAACCCCACACACCCATACTCACCCTGTCCCCCCAGTTCCTGGTGTCTGAGGTGACCCCACACACCCATACTCACCCTGTCCCCCCAGTTCCTGGTGTCTCTGGTGACCCCACATGCTGCTCACAGCCACCAGCACACTCCTTCCCATCTCCAGGCCCATCCAGCCTCAGCAAGGGTGGATGAATTTGATTTTCTCCAATGAGCATCCCTTCTGTGAATGCCAGGGGGCACACGCCGCTCCCACCTGCACCGTGGGACCAGAACCATCATGGGTCTGGTCCCTCAGTCCCAAATTTCAATGTTTAAAAAGTAAACCTGGAGCTGAAAGGGGAAACCTCAGCCCTGTGTTGGAGTGAGGAACCAGCACTCCCAAGGGAAACATGGGGGTCTTCTTCTGTGTCCTCTTCCCCTCCACCCAAGGATGGGACGGGATGGGATGGGATGGGATGGGATGGGATGGGATGGGATGGGATGGGATGGGATGGGATGGGATGGGATGGGATGGGATGGGATGGCATGGCATGGCATGGGATGGCATGGGATGGCATGGGGTGGGATGGGATGGGATGGGATGGGGTGGGATGGGATGGGACGGGACTCCTGTATAAAAGTCAGGATCTGCCAGTCCCACCATCAGGAATCTGGCGTCCCAGGGCACCACCACGCTGGAACTGCCAGTCTCAGTGGGAAGGGGGCTTTGCTCTTCCATGCCATCACTTAGTTTGAAAATCAGCATTTTTGGGAATTATTTTCATGGCCTTGTTTTAGGAGCACCAAGGCAGCATAAGCTATTTTATGAAAACCCAACAAACCTAAGCAAGGAGCAAACCCCAAAGAGAGCAAGCATGCAGATTCAGGACTGTGCTCTCAGCTTTCTCCTGGCCATTCTGCTGAGTCACAGCTGACTGAAAGCGCTTTGAGGTTTGCTCTCCTACGAACAAAGAAGAAAAAAAGGAGGCTGGGTTTGTGTACACACAGATACATATATACCTGTATTTAAAAATATTTCAGTTGTATTTATGACAAACCTCTCTCTGAACCCGACTCAGATGCCTGTCCCAGCCACGCTGACAGAGCTGTGATTTAAACATCCTGCCATGGCTCTTGGCTTCCAGAGATGGTCCACGGGTGGACTTGGTCAGGGGAGTCCTCCCCACACCACCCACTCCCATACACACATGTAGAATCACAGAATAATGGCATGGTTTGGGCTGGGAGGGACCTTACAGCTCAGCTTGTCCCAGACCCCTGCCATGGGCAGGGACACCTTCCGCTAGGCCATGTACAGAAAGTATAAATGAATGAATGAATAAATAAACAAATAAACAAATAAACAAATAAACAAATAAATGTGTGTGTGTCTGTATAGGTATATTTTGTGTATATGCATATATGCGTTATATAGATAGCATAGATATGGATGAGATATAGATATAGATACAGATATAGATATAGATTAGATATAGATATAGATATAGATATAGATATAGATATAGATATAGATATAGATATAGATATATAGATATAGATGATATTGATATAGGTATAGATATAGATATAGACATGGATATAGATTAGATATAATATAGATAGATAAAGATATAGAGATGGATATAGATATACACATAACAAATATATCTATACTGTGCCTCCTTTTAAAAAACAGTTCTAATATTTGGATGACGAAGATGCCGGAGATGTTCTTCTCTCTGTCCGTGCTCTGTGAGCGACTCGGTGACTCTGGAGAAGCCGAACCGGGCGGGCCCCGCCGTGCCCACGGCGTGCCAGGGCTGTTGCTGCGGTGCCCCGACCTTCGCGCCCGGGGAGGAGAATGCTCCGGGCTAATTAGCCAGGCTAACCCCTCGATCCCAGAGCCACCGCCTGGAAATGCCGGGGCCGCCACCAGCCCGCGGCTCATCAGCATTCGGCGTGGCTGCCAGGGCGCGCGGGAGGCGAGATAGGCGTGCGGGCAGAGATAAGGGAGGCAGCGGCGGGCACGGACAGACACACAGACGCGCACCGGCTGCGCAGGGACCTCGCTGCCCTTTCCGTCACCTGCGCTGCCAGCCCCCGGGGTGCCACCGTCCTGGGCCGCTGCCACCGTCCTGTTAGTGCTGCCACCGTCCTGGGGCAATGCCACCGTCCTGTTAGTGCTGCCACCGTCCTCTGGCACTGCCACCGTCCTGGGCAATGCCACCGTCCTGTGGCACTGTCACCGTCCTGGGGCACTGCCACCATCCTGTTAGCACTGCCACCATCCTGGGGCACTGCCACCGACCTGTGGCACTGTCACCGTCCTGGGGCACTGCCACCGTCCTGTTAGTGCTGCCACCGTCCTCTGGCACTGCCACCATCCTGGGGCAATGCCACCATCCTGTTCTGTTAGCGCTGCCACCATCCTGGGGCAATGCCACCATCCTGTTAGCACTACCACCATCCTGGGGCACTGCCACCGTCCTGGGGCAAGGCCACCGTCCTGTGGCACTGTCACCGTCCTGGGGCACTGCCACCGTCCTGTTAGCACTGCCACTGTTCTGCTGGCACTGCCACCGTCCTACTGGCACTGCCACCCTCCTGCCGGCACTGCCACCGCCCACAGGAGCTGTTTCTTCTCAAGGCAGAGATGCTGCTCAAGGCAGAGCACATCCCATCCCCTCTGGGCAGTGGCAGCTCTCGGGATTCCCAAAGTTGGGATGTGGGGGGCAGCGGCCAGCACTCAAACCTGGCAGCCAGGCAGGGCCACCCCGCCCCGCTGCCATCCCACTCCAGCCCCGTGCCAAGGAGCAGCAGGGATCCCAGATAGCCAAGGACCAACAGGGATCCTGGATAACCAAGGAGCAGCAGGGATCCTGGATAACCAAGGAGCAGCAGGGATCCCGGGAAGCCAAGAACCAGCAGGGATCCGGGATAACCAAGGAGCAGCAGGGATCCTGGATAGCCAAGGAGCAGCCGGGATCCTGGATAACCAAGGAGCAGCAGGGATCCTGGATAACCAAGGAGCAGCAGGGATCCCGGGATAGCCAAGGAGCAGCAGGGATCCAGGATAACCAAGGAGCAGCAGGGATCCTGGATAGCCAAGGATCAGCAGGGATCCCGGGATAGCCAAGGAGCAGCAGGGATCCAGGATAACCAAGGAGCAGCAGGGATCCTGGGAAGCCCTCAGCCACTCCTCTCCTCCCAGTGCTGCTCCCAGATAACACACACCAAGCACGGAGCCCTTCTGCCTCTGCCCACCCTAAGCTGGGCTTTTTTCTCAGCAGATATTTTAGGACTTAGTTGAAATCAAATACAAGTTTTTTTAATCTAGTCTAAACCTACTAAAACATTCACTACTCTTACTGCCTAATACATTTATTCATGGCCTATATATATTCTCCACTATAACTAACCTCTTTTTTCATGTCTTCATTTTTAATAATATTGCTTATGTGAAAATTGCTGGATAAATTATTCAATTCTCTCCATAATCCAGTATATCTGCAGTAAAACTGCTAACCTGGCTCTGCCAATGCATTCATAATAATTTCGGTTATTTGTCTGTGTTCCTCCCCTCCCTTCCTTCCGTCCATTCCCCCCTGGGCTTTCCCCCACCATGGAGAAGCATTTTATGTGGTGAAGAGATGGTGCCATGTCAACACACAGGTCAGCATGGATTTCACATGGAATTTCAGGCATGCATTTAACTGTGGGGCGAGCAGGATTATTAATTACTCCCACAGTCACGAGTTCACAAAGTCTGACCTCTGGCCAATACAAAAACACCGACTTGAGAGGACAGCAGGCAGGGTTTGAGGTCAATCCCCAAGGCAGGGTGTGGTGCAGGGGGTCACCCTGGGGAGGAGCAGCTCTGGTGGGAGCCCCGAGGCTCTGCACCCATGGGAGGATGCTGACTGGGAGGGAAGTGGAACTGGAGATGTCCAAGGCCAGGCTGGACGGGGCTGGGAGCAACCTGGGCTTGTGGAAAGCGTCTCTGCCCACGGCAGGGAGTGGAAGATGAACTTTGAGGTGCTTTCCAACCCAGCCCTCTCCATGCTCTGTGATTCCATGGGCCTGGGGAAGCAGGCTCATACCAAGCACTGATACAGGAGGGAGAAGCATCTCTGTGGGGTGTGCAGGTCACCCTGCCAGAAGGGAAGGAGCATCCCCATCTGCTGGGGATGGGACCATGGAGGGAAGAGATGGTTTGGGCACTCAAATATTAAAATATTTGCCGTGCATTTGTGGTGCATGTGGCCTCGTCCTCATCACACACGGGGAAAATGAAAAATGAGACCAAGTGCTTCACGCCTCTCCCCAGGGCTGGGCCTGCCTCTGTCGTGCCCCAAAACCCACCTCACCTCTGCCTCAGCATCCCCCTTCATTCAGAGACATCGAGCTGCAGCAACAGAGCCATTGGAATAAAAAAGGGGCAAATAAAATGCTGAGAGTCAGTTTGATCTAACTCAACCTTTTCAAATGACTACACTAATTTTCGACATCTGAATTTAACTGTGTGTTTGCCCCCCTATAAACAGGACGAATAAACACTATATCATTTTTACACTTGAACTGTATTATGATTTTAATGCAGGCTCAGGTGAGATGAGGTCAGAGGATACAATTAAATGGATCTGGTACCATCTGGAGATTAGGGTCTCTTTAACCATGCTTGGGTGATTTATCCATCAGCAACTCATGTAGTGCTTCATAAAAAGTGGTATCTGTTTTAAAAAAAGATATTAAAACACAGCATATTTTTAAAATTAGAGACTAAAATATTATGTACTTGCAGGCAGGCAGTTTATTTGCCAACCACTGGAACAGAAATTGCTGTATGGGAGTAAAAGTCCCGATGCGAATTCGCTGTGTTTGTTCCTGCAGGGCTGCTGTGTGCAGGGCACAGGGGACACCCAGCAGAGCCCCAGCCCCCAGGGGGGCTCCAAGGGGTCCCACATCCCTGTGGGGACCAACCTGCCCTCCTCCCATCCCCACTGCTGCTCCAGGAGGGAGCAAACAAAACTTGGAGCCTCCGACCACCTTTTATCGCAAGGCTGCATGTAATAGTCCCTGGCATTCGCCACAATTTATTCTGTAATAAAACAAAATGGGTGCAAAATCAAATATTTAAAGTGTCAACTTCCAAAGCGAATGAGTGGCTAAAACTCGGTTTAATAATTGATCCATCAACGTGCGGATCAAAGGTAAGGCCAAAATTAAACAATTATTTTTCTGAAATTATATTTGATTAAAAATTTCCTGAAAGAAAAACAATTCAGCCATTCTTGTGGACAGTAATTTATACAGTTTAGTGATCCTGCTGTCAATAATATACAAATAGCACTAATATATTACTATAATGCTTCATTTTCATTAAGACATCTGCCAAGTTCTCAAAAACCTTTTCCATTTGGGACTTGACTTATAATTGCATAATCCCTTGAGGGAGTTTCAATATTATTTTAATCAATTTTAACCACAATACACAATATGGATGATTACATTGCAATGTCATTTCCAAAGTTACTTTCCCCCATTACTCATTCGCACGGGGAGAGGACACTGGAAATGCTGGTGAAGGATATTCTGGTAGGAAACAAATGACAGGGACGCAGAATGAATTTCTGCCCCTTTCAGAAGAACGACAAGGCCAATAAATATGAATTTACATGAACTGAGGCTCTGCAGGGGGTGTTGCTGCTGCCCCTGGGTCTCCCAAACAACAGCAGCTGCTTTTTGCAGATCCTCCCTCCTCCCTGGCCCCCTGCCCTTCCCACCCAGCAGCAGCACAGCTCGTACCTGAGGATAAACCACTGTGATAAACCACGGCTCATTCCTGCTCCTCCTCTGCCCCGCAGCATCCCAGCAGCCCAGAGAGGCCGGGCTCTGCTCCCTGGGCTGCTCTGCCACGTTCCTGCCAGTGCCACCTTTAGCAGCAGTGACACGGGCTGGAGCCCCTTTGCTGGCTGCTGTCACCCCCTCCTGCCCCCAGCCCCGGGATTTCCTGCGTTCTCCAGATCCTGAATGTGCAGATGATCCACAGGAGTGGGTCTGGAGGGACCAGAGGTACATGAGGGTCTGGAGAGGACTAGGGCTCCACGAGAACGTCCACATAGGCTTGGAGGGGACCAGAGGTCCACAAGGATCTGGAGAGAACCAGGGATCCACAAAGGTTTGGAGAGGAACAGGGGTGCACAAGGGTCTGGAGAAGACAAGGGGTCCATGAGGGTTTGGAGAAGACAAGGGGTCCATGAGGGTTTGGAGAAGAAGGGGTGCATGAGGGTCTGGAGAAGACGAGGGGTGCACGAGGGTCTGGAGAAAGAAGACAAGGGGTCCATGAGGGTCTGGAGAAGACAAGGGGTGCACGAGGGTCTGGGGAAGACGAGGGGTACACGAGGGTCTGGAGAAAGACGAGGGGTACACGAGGGTCTGGAGAAAGAAGACAAGGGGTGCACGAGGGTCTGGGGAAGACAAGGGGTGCATGAGGGTCTGGGGAAGACAAGGGGTCCATGAGGGTCTGGAGAAAGAAGACAAGGGGTCCATGAGGGTCTGGAGAAAGAAGACAAGGGGTGCCCAAGGGCCTGGGGAAGACAAGGGGTGCACAAGGGTCTGGGGAAGACAAGGGGTGCATGAGGGTCTGGAGAAAGAAGACAAGGGGTGCACGAGGGTCTGGGGAAGATGAGGGGTGCCCGAGGGTCTGGAGAAAGAAGACAAGGGGTTCATGAGGGTCTGGGGAAGACAAGGGGTGCCCGAGGGTCTGGGGAAGACGAGGGGTGCACGAGGATGTCCACGAAGGCCTGTGGTGGACTGTGGGTCCCCCAGGGGCAGGGAGGTTGGGGAATGGAGACAGAGGCAGGTGGGGGGAGCCGGGGCAGGGCGTGGGTGGCAGGGGGGCCGTGGGGAAGGCCCAGGTGCTGCTCCAGCCGTGTTGGACACGCGCAGCCCCAGGCCGCCGCAGATTACAGCGGTAATATTTCCACAGGCGTGACCTCCCCCGGGCCTGGGTCTCCAATATACTCTGAGCAAACACGCTTCCCTCCCTGTCAGGCACGCCGAGATATCTTCTTCCTGCGCCTGTTTTCCCTGAATGATGCTGCTCCTGGCATGTGTGCTGTCCTTTCAGCGGCAGGGGTGACACACGCATGGCACGGACAGCGAGGTGACAGCTGGGCTTCAGTTGCTGCCACCCAGGTGGGGGGAGTGTCCTTACAAATGCTCACCTCAGGAGCTGCCCCATCCCTTGGGCACGAGCTCTGCACGTGTGCCCGGTCCCTGGAGGCGCAGCACAGCCACAAATACACTGAAAAAACAAATCCCCTTTTCATGCAAAGCCAGGGTTTTGAGGACAGCTGGCCTCCAAGGTGAAGCCTGTGAGATGGGATGTGCAGCTTGGGGTGCCCATCCAAACCCCCCAAAGATGCTCTGCCTGCTCTGGTTAGGAGCAGTAACAGCACAAAAGTCTCAGCCACTTAATAAACACGGAAAAGGCTTCCGTAGCCAGGCAGAACCACAGAGAAAAATCATTAAAAAGCCATTTCCACCAAATGGCTGTTTTAAAAAAACATTTCCAAGCCCTACCTATAGCACTTTGCATAATTCCTGCCTGTTTATGAAAATGAAATCCCCGAGAAGTCTGCGTTCCAGCCCATATGGCGGCGGATGTGATATTTGGAGGAAAATATGGTGCTGCTAATTTGCCTATGGGCCCCTGGGGCGGCTCCCCTGGCAGGGCTGTGCCACCAGGGCTGGAGCCACAGAAGGGCAGTGCCAGCACCAGCCCAGGGTGGGACAGCAAGGAAAGGCCAGGAGGAGCGAGCAGCCCCAGCACAGCCCCAGCACAGCCCCCTCACCCAGGTGCCACCAAAAGGGTTAAAGAAGTTTTGACTGCTTTACTCCATGAACCCTGCCAGTGGAATGCGTTTTGAATCCCTGTTTAAAAGACATGTAATTGCCTCAGATTCTCTATATTATCATAACTCTTCAAAATTGATTGGTTTTAGGTTTATGGAAAAATATGCAAATGCATGGGGAACGACACACATTCCTCATTGTGGGTATAAAAGTAATTCACAGAGAATCCCTCTGATTGAGTTTGATTACTGAACAAAATCTAATTATTTGAGATACACGTCCGGGCTATTCTGGAGAGGCATGCTGAAGAGAAGAAATATTTGGGATATGAGAGTGTTGTTTGCCCGCTCAGATTTGTTTATTCACATATATTTTGACAGGCCAGAATTTTAAATAATTGAAATCAATGTTCACTCCTCAGAGTCAAAGAAGCAATGTGGGTGCAGAGAGAGCAGCACCTTTGGGCTCTCTCTGAGGCACAGAACCACTGAACCATGCAGTGGTGGGGTTGGGAGGGACCTTAAAGCCCATCTCATCCCTGCCAGGAACTCCTCCAGGCTGCTCCAAGCCCCATCCAACCCACCTGGACACATCCAGGGGCAGCCACAGCTGCTCTGGACAGCCACCGCCCTCACAGCCAGGAATTCCTTCCCAAAATGTCACCTGAATCTCCCCTCTGTCAGCTCTACAGTTTTATCTGTGGCTTTGGACATCCCCATGGAAACTCCAGGCTGAGCACTCCAGCAGGTCCCTGCTATGGATGAGGCCGTTGGGCTGGGCACAGGTACCACAGCCAGGGCATCGCCCTCCCCGACCAGCCCAGCGCCCACCACCGCCGTCCTCATTTCTCACACGTGCTAAAACACAGGGCAGCAGGCAGTGCTGCAGGGAAGTCCTGGCTCCTCCCAGGCCTCTGTCAAGGAGCACTTCGTCAGTCTTTTAAAGCAGCTTTGAATAATTACCGAGTCCCACCCTCTCATAATCTTCACCCTTTCCCAATTATCTACTCAATTATAATCCACAAAGTCTCTTGCATTAAATGGAACCATATGTTCTTTGCAGTCACTTTCCAGTAGGCAGGGGCCAGCCTGGCTCCCCAGTACACAAACATTTGCTCCCCAAAGTCCCTCCTGAAAAACTCCTCTCCTGCAGCAGCTTTACACACCAAGCCCCTCACTCGGGAGGGTTCCAGACCTCCTGACTCAATTCCTGCAGCCACCAACCTCCTTTTCCTCCTTCTTTGTTTTTTCAATGCCATTGTTTGAGTTGGGCGCTGGATGTGGGTGGGTTTGCCACTGAGTAAGGCAGTGTAGATCCTGGGCTCCAGGAGATGCCATTGCAGGTCTGCACCTCTGATCAGCCTATGAAAATTACAGTTAATCAATCGTGGATGGGTTTCCATTTTCTGTACATGTGGGCGTTACCAAAGTCTCAGCTGAGGAAGGAGGAGCTCTTGCCCACCCACACCAAGGGGGATGTTGGAGTCAGGGGCTCCTGGTCACTCCCCTTCCTATGTCCTTAGCAAGGAATTACCAGCACCCCAACCATTTCTCCATTAATAGGTTTTTCCATGCCCTTGAGGGCTGTACCAGGGACTGTCAGGAAGGGGCTGCCCACCCTTTAAGGAAATTGGTGGGTAATAATGAGGTGTAGAGCCCCTCCAATACACCCTGTTACCAAATACAAAGGAATTACTTATGCATGCTGCTCTGAGACCCACCATTAATTAGGAGTTTTACATATTAATCACAACACCAGTTTGCCTCTCCCTATGAAATGCTGAGTGATGCTGGGGGGGCAGTCTGGCAGGCTGCTCTGGGAAGCCAGTCTGGAAAAGCTCCAGACTTTAGGCTCAGCTGAAAGAAAACGGGCCTGGGTAAGGAAATTAAGGAAATAGCTGGGCTGATTGTCCCACGAACAGGTAAAATCCTGCAGCAGCCCTGGTGAGGAGGAGACCAGAACTGCAGGAGGCAGAGCTGCCCTGGCCAGACCTCACCATGCCTGTCCTTTGCAGTGCCAGTGGGACATGGGGTTTCAGCAGGAATTTCCCCATGGAAAGGGGGCTCAGGCCTTGGCAGGGGGTGCCCAGGGAGGTTTGGAGTGCCCATCCTTGGAGATGTGCCAGGAATTCCTGGAGAAGGCACTCAGGGCTCATGGAAGAGCCCTTAAATCCCATCCCATCCACCCAGCCATGGCAGGGACACCTCCCACTGTCCCAGGCTGCTCCAGCCCCAGTGTCCAGCCTGGCCCGGGGCACTGCCAGGGATCCAGGGGCAGCCCCAGCTGTGCCAGGGCCTGCCCACCCTGCCAGCCAGGAATTCCCAATTCCCAATCTCCCATCCATCCCTGCCCTCTGGCAGTTCAGGTACTTGTGAAGCTGGAGCCTGTTCAAAGGGACCCAAAGAGCCACAACTGGTTTCATCACCATTTTCTTCCCGAGGCAATTGCCAGGAAGGCAGGACAAAACACCCTGTATGTCAATAAAGATTTGCACTGTATCATCTATGCCAAAAAAACTAACTCAATCTTCTGCACTTCAGTACAAATTAGAATTTATATGCAACTCCCCACTTCAGGTGGGCAATCCAAAGAAATTAACCTCAGGAGAAAATTGCTTTTTTCTGGCTTAACACAGAGCTCATTATCATGTCAGGCAGAAGAGACAGTGGGGAAAATGCAAAATCATAGACACGATACAGTGGTGCATCCATATATTTCCAGCCAAGGAACCACTTATTAGGAGAACTATTTAAATTCCAAAGAGCCAGGCTCCCTCTTTAGGACAGAATCACTCCTAGGGGCCAAGAAACTGAACGACACCACAGAGCTTAAATACCGAGTGTGGTGGAGAAGGTGTCCCCGTGGTGCTGATGGTGTGTGGGGGACACAGGGCTGTTTCCTGCAAATATCCCAAAGCACTTTACAGACTGGGCAGACATTCCCATCCGGGGGGAAATAGGCATTGGAGTCGTGAGTACAGCTCGTGTATTGTGTTGTTCCATCGGCCAGGATACCTGGATGGGGCTTGGAGCCGCCTCGTTTAGTGGAACATGGCCCTGCCCTGGCAGGGGTGGAACAAGAGGAGCTTGAAAGTCGCTCCCAACCCAAACTGTGCAGGGATTTTGTGATTCTGTGATCCCCTGCTGGTGCAGCCTGGCCTGGGGCGCTCCCCGGGATGGGAGGGTGTCACAGCTGTCCCTCTGAGATGAGTTTGAACCCAAAGCCCACAGGCTCCACAGACTGCAGAGCAATGCTGCTGCTCCGAGCTCGCCCTGCTGCCCCTGCCAGCCTCACGGGATGGCACCATGAGGGCAAAGGGGCAGCACAAGGCAGAGGGTGACCTTCTGCTCTCCCCAGCCTGTCCCCAGCCTGTCCCCATCAGGGTTCTGCAGCCAGGGAGGCTCCTGGGCTGGGATGTGCCAGCAGATGTGACTCTCCTGCTACGCGAGGCATGCCTGGAATTTTTCTGCAGGATAAGAATAATTTTTAAAAGGATGGGAAGCTTGTCCTGGCCGGTGTTTGCCCGTCCCCAGCTCTGTTTGCAGGCTGAGCACTGCCTGCACAGCCCGAGGCCCGGCGGGCACAGCCGCAGGACGGGCTGCTCCTCCCGCGCCACAGGGAAGGTGTCACATCCCCGATCCATCAGCGCTACCTGTGCCATCTGTGTCGAGCATTACGGGCAAGCCTCTCGGCAACTGCCATACAAATCAGGGTCGCCGGCAAGGTCAGGCTGCAGGGAATTTGGGGACGCGGGGAGGATGTTCGCGGTAAGCAATAACAGCATCCCTGCGCATCCCGCCCGCCCCGCCCCAGCCTCCGGCAGCCCGGGCCCCGCTGGGAAATGTGTATTATGCCTGGGTTAATTTACTGATTAATCTCTAGTCAGTGGTTTGTGCTTTCCCCAGATGGCCAATTAAAATTTACAACTGGCAGAGCAGCGCCCTGTTGGCAGCCGGCGCGGGGCCGCGGCAGAAGGCGAGGGCTCGCCGCTGCCTTTTCCCTCTGCTGGCTTAACCGGGAGAGGGGAGAGGGGCCTGGCCGGGCAGGGGCGCCGCACCGGGGCTGGGGACCCTCTGCCTCCCCAGCGCACCCCTGGCTGCCCTCCCCGGGCCCAGCAGCACCTGCAGCACCTGCAGCTGCAGAACCCAAAGCGCTTCTGCGAGGGCGCGATGCCTGGGCTGCGATACCTGCAGCAAACAAAATGCTTTTGCAGCAATAACAGGGGAAAACCCACAGAATTGTGTCCCTTGGCACTGGGCACAGCTTGTACTGGAGCATCCACCCAGACAAGAGCTGCACAAGGAGAACCCAGATTTCCTCAGATTCTCTGGGCTAAAGTTACGTGTTTCCTTTGACAAAGGTGATGTCTGGGCTGGAAAACTCCAAAGCAAATTGAAAGTCAAACCAGATCCATTTTCTGAAGAGGCCAAACCAGCCATGATGGTTGTAGACTCCTAGAATGCCAGAATGGTTTGGGTTGGAAGAGACCTCAGAGCCCATCCCACCCTGCCATGGCAGGGACCCCTCCCACTGTCCCAGGCTGCTCCAGCCCTGTCCAGCCTGGCCTTGGGCACTGCCAGGGATCCAGGGGCAGCCACAGCTGCTCTGGGCACCCTGTGCCAGGGCTGCCCACCCTCCCAGCCAAGAATTTCCTCCCAATATTCCATCCTGCCTTTTCCTCTACCAGGAAGAAGCCATTCCCCTTGCCTGGTCCCTCAGGACCCTTTGTAAAATGAAGTGCACCGGCACAATTTGTTTTTTTCAACAACTCTTCTCAGAACTCCAGACAACACTCTGAGAAAAGCAGAGGACAAATAGATTGGGAAATACACACTGCTTCTGCAGGCTCTCCCAGAAGTGGCAGTTCTTTGGTTCAGAGCAAAATTTCCCCGCTGCCTTTTTTTTTTTTTTAAGGAGCCTTCATGAATATTGATGGTAAACATAATAACTGCAATACTCAGGAGTATAGCCAACCCCTGCTGTACAATTCACATAATTCCCCTTAAATTAACGGGAGTCCCACGTGTGCCCTGGGCACAGCCTGCCCTCCCTGGGTGCCCAAACCCAGCAGCACACCCCTCCTGTTCCTGGTGTTCAGGTCAGGCCCTTGTGGGTGCTTTGTCTTATTTTTAAGGCTGCATCCAGCTTCAGCATCCAATGGGTGAATTGTGTGAGGTGCACGCTGGAGTTTGGGTTATAAATTCCCAAGGGATCCCCTCTGCACAGGCTGGCTGCTGGCACTGAGGCATCTGCACACCTGGGGCTCCCCTGGCTCCCTGACCAGCTGCCCTGGGCTGGGGCAGGTCCCAGAGGAGGCACAGAGCAGCAGCCAGGAGCACAGTGGTTCAAGGACACGTGAATGTCGAGAGAGAAGCCCCATAGAAAGGGGGCTGAAACTCTGAAGGTGTTTCTGTCTACGGAGTGTCCCTGGCGGTGTCCCGTGGGGCACATTGGGAGCAGCACCACGGGGAAGCTGCAGCTGCTGAGCAAGGCACAGGGACCCCTCCAGAGACAGCAAACCTGCCTGGCCAGGGGCTCTCCTGGGCACAGCAGCTCCAGTTCCTGGCTGGGAGTTCCGCTGGCTCAGAGAGGAGCAAGGCTCCCATCCCACATCCCAGCTCACGTTCTCCAGGAAGCTCCCAGCTCCCAGGACAGCCACAGCTCCTGCCCACCCCCAGCACATCCCAGCCCCACGCTGCAGGCAGGGCTGGGCCAGGCAGGGCTGCAGGCAGGCAGGGAAGGGCTCCTGGATGCCAGATCATGGGGAAGGAGTGGGGATGCCACCAAACCCTGGGGTGCTGCTGCTCCGCAGGGTCTGCCCTGGGGATCTGTTCCTCCTCTAACATGGATCTCTGGGAGCTGTGTGTAAAGGATTCCTGGAAAATGAAAGTACCAGGGAGGAGCAGAAGTGTCCAGACAGGGCATGGAAATATTTACATTTTAGAAAGCTTTGCCAGAAATGGAAAGAAATCCTGCCCAGCACAGCCTGGTTCTGCTGGAGGAGCCATCCAGGCTCTGGCACCACGGGGCTGCTGCATCCCCAAATTCACCCAGCTCCACTCCACAGGCAGACCTGCTCTGGGCCCCATCCCACCTGGGAATCACAGGGATTTGGGGCTTTTCTCTCCCTGTGTTTTCAGTCCAGATAAAGATCTGCATTTTGGAACGATCCCGCACAAGTTAAGGCATGACCTGCACAGTTCCTGTCAACAGAGCCGGGCTGGTGATCTTTAAAGGGGATTTTCTCCAGGTGAAGGACAAACATGACATTAGAGCTATCAAACTCCCCGTCTGACAAGGACATATAAATTGCAAATGGTCGGGGGCACTGGGAGCAGCCCGTCTCTCTTCAGGCCCTTTTCCATGCTGTGGGGATGTGCTGGATGCTGCTGGGGCTCCTGCAGCGTGCCCACGGCAGGGACAGAGGGTGGCACGGACAGAGGGTCCTGCTGCCCACCAGGGCCTGTCCCCACTGACAGGACACTGAGGGCAGGACAGGGGGAAGGAGCTGCAGCTGGGCCAGTCAGAGCTGATGGGGGTCCTGGGACCACTTCTGTGGGCTGGGCACTGCTCCTTCTGTCTCCAAGGGCAGCACGGGGCACTGCTCCTCTGACCAGCCCTGTCTGTAAGGGCAGCACGGGGCACTGCTCCTCTGACCAGCCCTGTGTCCAAGGGACACTGCTCCTCTGACCAGCCCTGTCTCCAAGGGACACTGCTCCTCTGACACTGCTCCTCTGACCAGCCCTGTGTCCAAGGGGCACTGCTCCTCTGACACTGCTCCTCTGACCAGCCCTGTGTCCAAGGGGCACTGCTCCTCTGACACTGCTCCTCTGACCAGCCCTGTGTCCAAGGGACACTGCTCCTCTGACACTGCTCCTCTGACCAGCCCTGTGTCCATGGGACACTGCTCCTCTGACCAGTCCTGTCTCCAAGGGCAGCACGGGGCTGAGCCCCTGGCTGGGGCAGGCACTGACCCCAGCATGGAGGGGCATGGTGGCCAG
Organism: Diglossa brunneiventris; assembly: GCA_019023105.1. Classification (NCBI taxonomy): domain Eukaryota; kingdom Metazoa; phylum Chordata; class Aves; order Passeriformes; family Thraupidae; genus Diglossa; species Diglossa brunneiventris. Next base: position 38,605,842 of record CM032360.1, read on the forward strand.
CTCCTCAGGGCTTGGGGCCACCAGCTCTTGCAGACAGCTGGAGCATCCCAACTCTGCTACTCCTCATACCAGGGGTCCTTCCCTGGCCAGTGGCAAAAAGGGGGGAGCAGGGAGCAGTGCCCCAGGATGAGGGTGGCTGGGGGTCCTGGGCAGCCCCGACATCACCACCTCTGCTCTGAACCCCTGTCCTTCCCCAGGCTCAGAGGGCAACCACAGGGCTTTGGGTTCAGCCCATGTGGGGACAGGAGAAACCACGGCAGGGATGGACAGAAGGAGACAGCACCACAGGGGTGACAGCACTACAGGGGTGACAGAACTACAGGGGTGACAACACTACAGGGGTGACAGCACTACAGGGGTGACAGCACTACAGGGGTGACAACACTAAAGGGGTGACAGAACTACAGGGTGACAGCACTACAGGGGTGACAGCACTAAAGGGGTGACAGAACTACAGGGTGACAGCACTACAGGGGTGACAGCACTACAGGGGTGACAGAACTAAAGGGGTGACAGAACTAAAGGGTGACAGCACTAAAGGGGTGACAGCACTACAGGGGTGACAGCACTAAAGGGGTGACAGAACTACCGGGTGACAGCACTAAAGGGATCCCAGCTCTAAAGGGGTGACAGCACTAAAGGGGTGACAGCACTAAAAGGGTGACAACACTACAGGGGTGACAGCACTAAAGGGGTGACAACACTAAAAGGGTGACAGCACTAAAGGGGTGACAGCACTAAGGGGATCCCAGCACTCAAGGGGACCCAGCAGAGAGCCCAGAGCTGCTCTGGCCGGTGAAGCACTTTGAGCCCTGCCCAGAGCCCTGTTCCCTCAGGGACGTGGCCAAGGGTAGCAGCCAAGGCAAGCGTAAAAACCAGCCAGGGGAAGTGTAAAAGCCCCAGGAGCACCAGGATACCAGGCACACCCTGCTCTTCCCGCCCTGCTGTAAATCTGGGACCCCCCTGGGTTTATCCCAGCTGAGCACAAGCCTGACTGAGATGGATTTAGTCCTTGAACTGTAATTAAAACCGAGAATGAGACGAGCGCCGAGTGCACGTGCCTATGCAGATGAAGACGCCCCGTCCTGCCCCGCCGGGAGCGCTGCCCGCCGGGCGCAACATCAGCAGCACATCTGGCAGGAGCTCGGGAATTCAGCAAAACCCGGCCTTCAGGGACCCTGAGCGCTGCCCCGGGAGCCGGGACGCTCCCGCAGGAGTTGTGACATCCACGCTCCTGTTGTGAGAGCCCTGGGCAGCCCCTGGGTGGCTGCGCAGCTGCTGCTGGGCACGGTGACACAGACAAAAACCAACCCCGACCCCCCTTCCTGTGATTCGGGGGCTCAGCAAAGCCCGGCGTGTCCCTGCCGTTCCAGGAGGGGAAGATAACAAAGCCAGCTCGCCAATATTAGAGATTTTATCACAGAATCACGGAATCATTTGGGCTGGAAAAGCCCTCTGAGCCCAAGCTCTAACCCAGCACCACCGTGCCCACCCCTAACCCCTGTCCCCAGGTGCCACATCTACAGGCTTTACATGGAATGTGCCTCTCCTTTCCTGCCTCAGTCTCCCCACCGGTGACATCATTACTGTTTATCAGTGTGCCATTGATTGGCCACGTTTGCTGTTCATTTGGTTTGGAAGGACTTGTTTGGGAGATGCTGGGTGTCAGCATCCCTGCCCAGCAGCTGTGCTTGGCACCAAGGGGCACCTGCAGGGTCCGGCTGGCCTTCATTTATGGGTGCAGCATTAAACAGCTCTTTTCTGGGACAAAAAAAGGAAATCAGCTCAGGAGCAAACAAAGAAGAAGTGGGAGATCAGAAGTTTGATTATCCCATTTTCCCCCGGGGTAAACTGAGGCAGCAAGTGGGGCACAGGGTGCCTTTCCATGAAAATCCCCCCAGGTGTGCAAGGTGGGTGTTGGAGAGGGTGGATCAGGTCCCCAGCACCCACAGAGCCAGGGAATGCCTTCACCTGCCATGTGCAAGCCATAAAAGGGATCCGAGAAGATTACAGAATTTATAGCCTCAAAAGGAAAAAAAAAGGTATAACGTGTCACTTCTATATAAAATGTTGCTGTCGTCTTCAGTGTATGTAGTTCTCCCCACAAAAAGGTATCTGCATCATTTATAAGTCTTGTAAACCTCTCCTATATATATTTTATAATTTTTTATACATATATACATATATAGGTATTTTTATATTGTTATCCATATATATATTATAGAGAGAAAGATATAGATATGTATTTTCTGTATTATTATCCATATATATAATTTCTAGGTATGCAGATACATACATATATATATTACATAAATACATATATATGTATTTTTTCTATATTACTTCTATAATATTATCCATATATGTAAAATATATAGAGATAGAGATATAGATATAGATGTAAATGATGATATAGATATAGAGATATAGATTAGATATAGATACATATAAACGTATTTTCTAATGAATTACAAGGAAGGCCATCACGTTCTACCTTTTCCCAGCCCTGGCCCTTTATCAATGCTACTCACATTTAATTAGTAGACATTTCTCCTTCCTGAGCATATTTACTTGAATTCCTGGTTCCTACGGCAACCCAGCGGCTGCTGCCGGAGCAGCCCAGCCCAGCCTAAGCCAGGAATGGAGATTAACGAGCAGCCTCGATATTCAGATTACCCGGCAAAGACCGAGCCTGGCCAGGGCATCCTCACAAAGCAGGCTCAGCTCTGGTTTGAGCAGATTCCTGTTTATCCAGGGGTACCTGTGGTATCCAGCCTGGGAGACAGCTCCTTCAGTCCTAAATTCTCTGTAATTTGCTATCAACTCAGGTAAAGGCGTTTATTTATTTTTTTTTTAATTAATCGCACTCCATCTCCATTTTCAATTTAAAACATCCAGCACAGGAATAGCTAAACAACGTCCGAACCATCCCTGCTGTGTGATGCTTTCCTCGCTGGTGCAGCTGTAGGTTTCACAAAATACCTGAATTTCCTGGTGGCCCTGCAGCTGCTAGAACAGAAAATGTCCCTTTAGAGGGGACACACAGGCACTGCCACTTTTGCTGTCATTCTCATGCAGGATTCCCTCACCCGGTGTGCACACTGCAGGCAGACGTTGGAAGGCTGGTTCGAGATAAATACCCAACAATTCTTCTCCTTTTTGTTTATAAATGTCCCTTTTTTTTATGACTGATAAAGGAAAATGCAATGTAAATTAAATAAATAGGGATGTGTAAATTAGAGCGAGAAGCATCTAATTTGAACATTTTTAAATCTTACACAATCCTGATGCTTTTCACGGAAAAGCACAGTCTAAATGCTCACATACCTTCTATTTTCAACCTGGTGTGGCAGTTTAACCCTGGAGCAGGCAGCTCTGCCTCAAAGACAGGTACAAAGTGTTCAATAAAATAAATAACTAAAATAATTAAAATCAGGAGCAGAGCACCAAGCACTGGGAAGCATTAATTTTTGCAGATCTCCAAAAGGCACTGTGGATTTATTTGGAGGTTGTGTGCCTGTCCTCACAGGGAATGTTCAGGTGTTTTGGGGTGCAGGGAGAGACCCCCAGGAGGGCCCCAGCACAGGAGCCTCCCCGGGGCTGGCTCTGGCACCACTCTCAGGGCAATATTTGGGTGCCCAGCCCTGATTTGGGAGCTGAGCCGCGCTTGCAGGGCTGGGCTCCCCCTCCTCTCCCTCCCTGCCCGGTCCCCCAGCCCTGCCCTGCAGCTGCTCCTGCTGGGGTGATGCTGTGGAGCTCAGGAACACCCCAGGGTGGGATAAATGCACTGCCTGAATTTATTTTTACATTGCCACCAGTGTAGAGCCTCAGAACCACCACAGCCACAAAGAAACTGGGGTGCAATCAGCCGCTGCAAACACCCTCCACAGCCTTTGGCCACCAAGTGAGGGGCAAGAAGAGATGGCATTTTCATGCATTATTTCTGTCCTCCCAAGCTTTTTCTTCCCCACAAATATTGGCCATCACAGGAATTAATTAATCTCAGCAACGCAAGAGTGGGGCAGGCTCTGCAGCAGAGCATGCCCTGAACCCCACAATCCAGGATGTGCTCCCGGGCTTGTTCCAAGTGCCTTTTAATACCAAAGAACACAACAACTTAAATGCCATCCCCTGGTTTTATGAAAAAGCAATATAGGAGAGTAAATAGGGCAAATACCAACAAGGCAGGACACGCGAGTCGAATCGAACAATAAATTCAAATAATATCACTAAATCGAAGAGCCAGGCAGTGCCTGAGAGCTCCTTTGCCCATGACTTTTCTGGAGAGCCGAGCACACGGAATAACCCATTCTCCTTGCCCATTAACAACAACAATCAAGGCTGGATTAAACCTCTTCAAATAATTCTCCAAGTAGAGATAAAGCATAAAAGAGAGAGAGAGAGAGGAAAAAAATCCAGCGTATCCTTTCGCCGCTGGTAATAAGCTTACGCCTGGAACAGACTTGTTAAATAATTAGAGTTAAATTACCTCCTCTCCTAGCAGTGCCTTTCGCAGGCTCACCTCTCCGAGCTGTGGCTAATGGAGAGGGATGGGTGTGGGGCCACGGGGGCGGGAGGTGACACCGCTCGGGGCAGGGGTGGTGGCCCTCCTGTGGAGCTGGGGGCTCCCGGGGACCCCGAGCAGCCCCGGCTCCAGCACCCCTTGGATGCTCTCCCTGCGTGCCCTGGCTCACACACACCCTGGGACCTGCCAGAGCCCAGCCCAGGTCCCTGCTCGGAAACAGAAGGCACAAAAAAAGGAATTGAGATTTGCAGATCTGATAATGAGCCAGTTAATGACATAAATGATACCTCAAGAACCTCACTAAACCATCCAGGTCCTACAATTTAATCTGTAATAAATACTCCTGCATCATTGCGAGATGGCTGCTCATAATGGCAAATGAAATATGCTGGTATGATAGGTACAATAAATCTGGATTTTCCTATGGTTCCCTCAGGCTAGAACAATATGTAACCAGAGTGCGCACTGTCAGGATGAGCAGATCTCAAAGCCATCATAAAATCTAAATGGGGACTAATTAGGAGGCCCTTCCCTTCTAGAGTTACTATTTCTATTGACATTTTCCATGCATGAGCCCCTCCATAACATCATAAGTCACCAAGATAAGAACTCCCTAGATTATAGGGAAAAAGCTTTAATGGAGAAGTTGAACTCAAAGGCGATGCATAAATTTTCCTTCTGATACCCCGGCAAGTCTGTGTTCAGTACTTTCTTTACAAACTTTCCTCCCCGGTGCCAGCTGAGGCTCTGTCCGGCCCATGCCGGGCACGGACACCTGGGGATGTGGCACCGGGACCCCAGCCCGGGCACGGGCACCTGGGGCTGTGGCACCGGGACCCCAGCCGGGCATGGACACCTGGGGATGTGGCACCGGGACCCCAGCCCGGGCACGGACACCTGGGGATGTGGCACCGGGACCCCAGCCGGGCACGGGCACCTGGGGATGTGGCACCGGGACCCCAGCCTGGGCACGGACACCTGGGGATGTGGCACCGGGACCCCAGCCGGGCACGGGCACCTGGGGATGTGGCACCGGGACCCCAGCCTGGGCACGGACACCTGGGGGTGTGGCACCGGGACCCCAGCCGGGCACGGGGGACTCGGGCATCGCCCTCTGCACAGCCCGGGGGCTGCTGGAGGGGCAGCGGGTCGGGCACGGGGCCGGGGCAGCCCCTCAGGGTCCGAGGTGGCCCCAGGGGACACGGGCAGCGGCACGGGCAGGGCGCTGGGCACAGGGCCAGGGGGCAAAGGAGACTCGGAGAGCCGGGGTGGGCACGGCAGGGGCTGTGCCCGGCACCCCCCTCGCCCCTCAGCAGCCCCCGCACCGCGCCCGGCTCCGGCAGAGCCGGCGGGCAGCGCCCACCGCGCACCGAGCGCCTCCACAGGTGTGCGACACCGGGGTCACCTGTGCCCGGGACAGGGGGAGCGGCCGGACAGGGGACAGGGGACAGGGGACAAGGAGACAGGGGGAACGGGGGGACAGGGGACAGGGGGAACGGGGGGACAGGGGACATGAGGGCAGGAGACAGGGGGACAAGGAGACAGGGGGAACGGGGGGACAGGGGACAGGGGACAGGAGGGCAGGAGACAGGGGGACAGGGAGACAGGGGGACACGGGAACACGGGGACAGGAGGGCAGGGGACAGGGGGACACGGTGACAAGGGGACAGGGTGGCAGGGGGACAGGAAGACAGGGGAACACGGTGACAGGGGGACACGGAAACAGGGGGACATGGGGACAGGGGGACAGGAGGGCAGGGTGACAGGGAGACAGAGAGAGGGGAACAGGGGGACACGGTGACAAGGGGACAGGGTGTCAGGGGGACAGGGGGACGGGGGGACAGGCAGCCCAGCAGCAGGTGGGTGTGCTGGGGCACAGCCAGCCCCTGGCACTGCCCGCGGGGGCCTCGCAGTGCCCGGGCTGCTCCTGGCTGAGCACACAGCAGGGTTTATTCAGGATTTATTTATTGCCTGCTGGCAGCAGCCTGCACATTCACTGTCCCTGTCACACTCCCCGTGACTGCCCTGCGGCTCTGCCTGCCTGCAAAGGCGCGGGCATGGAGCACATCCATCACCTCGGGCCCAGCCTCCAGCCACAGGGTTGTAGGAATGACCCTGACATCATGACCCCAGAATCCCAGAATCCCAAATCCCAGAATCCCAGAATTCCTGAATCCCAGAATCCCCGAATCCCAGAATCCCAGAATTCCTGAATCCCAAATCCCAGAATCCCCGAATCCCTGAATCCCAGGCCAGGGGTGTCTCCCTGTGCCTTGCTCCCTCCCACCCGATGTGGTGCTTCCCTGTGCTGGGATGTTCCCCTCGAGGCTGTCCTTCTCTGCAAACTGGAGCTGCCAAGTGGGAGGTGTCCCTGCCCATGGCAGGGGTGGCACAAGATGAGCTTTAAGGTCCCTTCCAGCCCCAGCCAGGATGGGATTCTAAGATTTCATGACATTGCAGGGAAAGATGGGAGAGTGTGATGTGTGCCAAGCATCTCATCAGTGAGTTATTCTTTCATAATCTTAGAAAATACATTCTGAAAAAAAATGTATGAGATTTTACAAATATTTTCCTCCATGCATACATGAAAAATAAGAAAATATATATTAAAAAAAAATCTGTAGCAAGGTACTTGCATTGTAGGGAACATGTAATGGCTCCTGCTGTTGATCACATTTATCTTCACTTTCCAGGGAACACCTAATAACAGAATTTTCAGGTCCCTTCTCACTCATGAATAATAATGCCATAAAGGCTTCCCAAGTGGAGGGGTTCAGGGCTAACCCTCCCACTGTTGGAGCTGGCAATCCCCTGCTTTTCCGTGGTTTTGATGAGCTGGGGTGAGGAGCCAGCTGGGAGCAGCCAGACTGCAATTCCACGGGAGCTTCAACCTCATCCAAATGCTGGAGTTTTCACATTTGATCTTCAATGCACATTATATTCTTGGAAATTACTGACGTAGGTAAACAAGCATTTCCTCAACAACAGCATTCCTGGAGGATGAGTCTAAATACCCTTTCCTCAACTTTGTGTTTGCACAGAGTTATACAGGGGAAATGAGCCTTCGGAGAATTATTAGAGGGCAAACGAGAAGCAGCCAAGTTTATGAAAAACTAGCACACGAATGACTGAGAGGATAGAGATCTATATCCTAAGTCAACTCCAGCTCCAGCTCATTTTTGTTTGAAGGAGAAGCACTGGCAGGTGTGATTTACTCTGTATTTTCTAGCAGGGTGTCGTTGAGGAGGGGTCCTGCTCCCTCGTTCCCCAAAAGCAGCTCCCCAGGGGCCCTTGCTGCTCCAGGAAAAGGAGATGAGGATGAGAGGCGACCACTGGCTGCAGCACAGGAGGGGTCCTGGGGTGGCTGAACCCCTGAACCCCCTGTGCTGCACTTCCCTGTGCTCCCAGCACCCTTCTCCCTGTGCTGCACTTCCCTGTGCTCCCAGCACCCTTCTCCCTGTGCTCCCATCACCCTTTTCCCTGTGCTCCCAGCACCCTTCTCCCTGTGCTCCCATCACCCTTTTCCCTGTGCTCCCAGCACCCTTCTCCCTGTGCTCCCAGCACCCTTTTCCCTGTGCTCCCAGCACCCTTCTCCCTGTGCTCCCAGCACCCTTCTCCCTGCTCTCCCAGCACCCTTCTCCCTGTGCTCCCAGCACCCTTTTCCCTGTGCTCCCAGCACCCTTTTCCCTGTGCTCCCAGCACCCTTCTCCCTGTGCTCCCAGCACCCTTTTCCCTGTGCTCCCAGCACCCTTCTCCCTGTGCTCCCAGCACCCTTTTCCCTGTGCTGCACTTCCCCGTGCTCTCAGCATCCCTTTTCCCTGTGCTCTCAGCATCCCTTTTCCCTGTGCTCCCAGCACCCTTCTCCCTGTGCTCCCAGCACCCTTTTCCCTGCTCTCCACCACCAGCCCTGGCAATAAAGGCACAGCCCCATCCCACACTGTTCATCCCAGGTTCTGAGGAGGCTCTCCAAGACCTGCACCTGGAATTGCACTCAAGATGTCCCTGGCAGAGCCACTTGCACAAAGTTATGCTCAGGTGCTCTGCAATGCCGGTGTATAAATATCAAACACCCGCCAGCTTTTCACTAAAAGAATGGGAATTCAGGGAAATCAGGATGAAATGTATGTGGGATTTCATGCAGCACCACTTCCTGGTCAAAAAGCAGTTGGGTTTGAATGGATCCAGGATCCCTCCCCTTGAAGATGCCCGGAGGAGCAGCAGCACTCTGTTCAGCAGGATCCCTGGAGCTGCAGCAGGGCTGCTCAGGCCTTTTATTCCAAATATTCCCTTCATGGGCTCACACTGTGCTAATGGGGGTGGGTGGGTTTGTTCAGTGCCAGAAGGTAATTCAGACCCAGCAAAATCAATAGTGAAATTCACGAGTGACCTCTCCTGACAGCCATTTGCTCCTGATTTTTCTGTGGCTGCTCCCGAGGCAGCCGTAGGAACCTCGGCCACGTTCCCCAGCAGCTCGGGCACAGGCCAGGGCTGGGCTGGCCCCGGGCTGTGCCCAGCACTGCTGCCTGTCGGGATGGTTAGCTGCTCACAGTGACCCCTAGAAAAGTTGAAATTCTCCTTTCCCAGCCCGGCGCTCGAAGAAGGAGTCAGAGCTCTTCAGTTCTCGCTCTCAAGGCTGTTTATTGTTCCTTATCTATAAAATTCTTTCTCCTGTCCAGCCGAGGTCTGCTCAGCAGGACAGACAGAGGCACTCTGCCTGCCCCAGGGTGGTGTTATCTTTTTATACTAAAAACTGTGTGTACAATGTTTACAGTTACTGCCCAATACCTATCACCTGTGTTAGACACTGAGCTCCTACTCTGAACCAATCCAAAAGTGCCAACATCACAGCAGGAGATGGAGGCCAAGAAGAAGAAGGAGAAAGGCTGGACATGCCCAGGTTCCTCCATCTTGCCCCCTGAACCCCCATACCAAAAACCCTAAAATCTACATTTCCACCCCATGATAACTTCACTAATATTCTACTTAAACTGTTGTGGCCTGCTGATCTTCATACACAGTTGGTAACTTGCTCCATGGGTCATAATCAAACCCACAGGGGCATTTTGGGCTCCGTGCCAGGGTCTCTGAGCCCCCTGGCAGGGTCTGGGCTGCTCAGGACAGCCAGAGGGATGTCCTGGGTCCTGACAGCTGCCCACCAGGGATGTGCCAGGGCCACCTGCAGCTGCACCTGGCTTGTACCAGAGGGCTCTGCCCACAAGGCAGCCCCAAACCCCAGATCCTGCTGAAAACACTGGTGGATGCTTTTCTTGCCACCCCCAAAGGCACATGATGCTTGCAGAGGCCCTGGAAATTTCTGAAGGTGCTGGAGCACCCTCCCAGCTGGCACCTCTGTTCCCAGCCAAATCCCAGCTGGGCATGGCTAAGGAAGAGCGATTTTCCAGCAGATACAAATCAAACTGACTGTTCAGCAGGGCTGGTTAGCTGGGGATGAGAGCTGCTGGAGCACGGCCACACGCAGACAGGGCAGCTCCACATCCACACCATGGCAGAGCTCAGCGCCTCGCTGCGCCCATCCCTGTGTGCCCTTTGTCCCTCAAACAGCCAGCAACGGGCAAGGAAAGACTCTTACCTCAGAGTGAGGATAATCCTGTTTCATACACAAGGAATCCACCCTCCTGCCTGTTCAGTTTGGGCTGGCACTGCTGGGCATGGGCAGTGCCACGTGTGGCACGGCCATAGCGTGCCAGGGAGGGCACGGGCACTGCCACCCCTCGGGCACACCTCACCCATCCCTCTCCTCCCAAAAACCAGGGCTGGGGGGCAGTGGCAGAGGGAAGGGCGAGCTCAGGGCACACAGTGGCCCTGCTCTGTGCTGGGGTCTCGTGCCATCACCCACCCCTGGGGCTGGGCACAGCTCCGAGCAGCTGCGAGCCCCAGGTGAGAGCAGCAGGACACACAGCAGCCCTGGGAGCCCCAGCAGGACACACAGCAGCCCTGGCAGCCCCAGGTGACAGCATGGGACACACAGCAGCCCTGGGAGCCCCAGCAGGACACACAGCAGCCCTGGCAGCCCCAGCAGGACACACAGGAGCCCTGGGAGCCCCAGCAGGACACACAGCAGCCCTGGGAGCCCCAGCAGGACACACAGGAGCCCTGGGAGCCCCAGCAGGACACACAGCAGCCCTGGCAGCCCCAGGTGAGAGCAGCAGGACACACAGGAGCCCTGGGAGCCCCAGGTGACAGCAGCAGGACACACAGCAGCCCTGGCAGCCCCAGCAGGACACACAGGAGCCCTGGGAGCCCCAGGTGACAGCAGCAGGACACACAGCAGCCCTGGCAGCCCCAGCAGGACATACAGGAGCCCTGGGAGCCCCAGGTGACAGCATGGGACACACAGCAGCCCTGGCAGCCCCAGCAGGACACACAGCAGCCCTGGGAGCCCCACATGACACAGCAGGAGCTCTGGGAGCCCCAGGTGACAGCATGGGACACACAGCAGCCCTGGCAGCCCCAGCAGGACACACAGCAGCCCTGGGAGCCCCACATGACACAGCAGGAGCTCTGGGAGCCCCAGGTGACAGCATGGGACACACAGCAGCCCTGGCAGCCGCAGGTGACACAGCAGGAGCCTGTCCCCACCCTGTCCCCAGGAGTGTGCCACTCCGTTGCCACAAGCGGGGGAGCAGAGCTGCTGAGCAATTTGCTGCAGTGCAAAGACCAGGGAGCAGCTTTGTCAGGAGCAGCTCCGTTGTATTATTATTATTATTATTATTATTATTATTATTATTATTATTATTATTATTATTGTTATTATGACTATTTAAAGAGCATCCCAGATGTGTGTGGCACCCTACGGACAAAAATAATGGATGGGCCTTGCCCCTGAAGCTGGAAATAGCACAAGGGCAGCCCCAGGCAGCCATGAGAGAGGCTGTGGGGAGCAGGAGAGAGGCTCTGAGGAAAGAGCAGGGGTTGCTCCTGGCCTCACCTCTGCTCCTGCTCTGACCTGCTCCAGTGCCACCGCAAGGAGAGCTTTCACTGATTTTCACTCAACACCCAGGAGCCGGGATGGGATAGGGGTTTGCATTATTTTCTGTCTCTCTCCAGAGCCGAGGATCGTGCGGGTGGAGGAGGCAGATGGATCTGCAGTGACACAGAGGGGAAATGGCTCCCAGTGCCAGAGGGAGGGATGGATGGGAGACTGGGAATGGGGAATTGTTCCTGTGAGGGCGGGCAGGCCCTGGCACAGCTGGGGCTGCCCCTGGATCCCTGGCAGTGCCCAAGGTCAGGCTGGACACTGGGGCTGGGAGCACCTGGGACAGGGGGAGGTGTCCTGTGGGAACCCAGGACATCCCTCTGGCTGTCCAGGACTGCCAGGGCCCTGCCAGGGGGCTCAGAGACCCTGACACAGAGCCCAAAACACCTGTGGGTTTGATTATGACCCGTGGAGCAAGTTACCAACTGTGTATGAGGATTTGCAAGCCATGATAGTTTGGGTAGAATGATAGTGAAGTTATCACAGGGTGAAAAAGTAGATTTTGGGGTTTTAGAATGGGGGTTCAGGGGGCAAGATGGAGGAATCTGGGCATGTCCAGCCTTTCTCCTTCTTCTTCTTGGCCTCCATCTCCTGCTGTGATGGTGGCACTTCTGGATTGGTTCAGAGTAGAAGCTCAGTGTCTAACACAGGTGATAGGTATTGGGCAGTAACTGTAAACATTGTACACACAGTTTTTAGTATAAAAAGATAACACCACCCTGGGGCAGGCAGAGTGCCTCTGTCTGTCCTGCTGAGCAGACCTCGGCTGGACAGGAGAAAGAATTTTATAGATAAGGAACCATAAACAGCCTTGAGACCGAGAACTGAAGAGCTCTGACTCCTTCTTCGAGCGCCGGGCTGGGAAAGGAGAATTTCTGACACATCTCGGGGTCGCAGCGACCCAGAAAGGCCCCGAGAGTGTCCCTGCCATGGCAGGGGTGGCACTGGGTGGGATTCGAGGTCTCTCCCAGCCCAAACCATCCTGTGGCTCTGTGAAGCTGCTCTGTGGGGATGGGGTGAGCAGAGACAGGAGCTCAGGGACCCCAGACACAGCCCTGAGTGTTTCCAGGCTGGTTCCTGTCTGAGGCTGCTGGGCTGGCATTTGGCATTTCTCCACACCAGGGCCGGCGGCTGTGCCACAGCAGCCGGGGTGGCAGAGCCTGCTCTGCTCAGCCCCAGGATGGGATCCAAAACCCAGCCTGAGCCCAGCCCAGAGCTCATGTGAGGTACAGCAAGATCCCTGCAGCTTTTAATGAGTCGTGGGCTGGGTGCCAGTGCTGTTCCGGGGCTGTTTTGTGAAATTACTTAGATTTATGTCCAGCTATTTAATATCAGCCTGGAATAAAAAAAAAACCCTTGGCTCTGCTTGGCTCGGTGTGACGGTGTCACTGCTGCTGCATCCACCCAAAGATTCTAATTTTTTATCCTGTTCAATTTTTTCCTCTTTGCACTGATTATTTTTTTTCTAATTTGGTGATCCCAGCGAGATGTTCGGGATGCACTTGACAGAGCATAATATATCACCTGTCGAGAGACCCCGGCCTTCAAAAAGTGTGGAAATTACTGGAATAATTGCAGAGTAAAGCCCTGTCCAGGGGCCTGGGAGCTGGGGTGGGCAGGAGCTGTTCCCCCCGGGGCTGGCCTGGCCAGAGCCCAGTGTGGGACACTGAGCCCCCTGCCCCACGGCTCAGAGACACCAGCACTGGTTGTGTTCATACCACAGTGACACCAAAGCGGGTCAAGTAAATAAATATGCATGTCTCACCAGTGCAAAATAATAAAATTCCAATGTGTGCAAGCCTGCTTGTTGAACATATGTTTGCAGCACGGCTAAGCCATCTGGCTCAGTGTCAAGCATTTACACCAACTGCAGTCTTACACTACCTGACAGCAGAAAAGCTTTATTCCCCTGGTGTTTGGGCACAAATGGAGAAATATTATTGAAATGATTATCTGCATCAAGACTCAGATTTGGTTTGACATTTAGCTGGCTCTGTTTAATCCAAAGGGTTGTCTGAATGAATAAAGAGAAGGGTTCCTCCAGAAGATGCTGCGAGCAGCCAGGGAAAGCCAAATGATTAATGAGACTGAGAGGCTGGGTGGACCCTGCCCACCTCCACCCAGACCTCGGTGCCAAGAACTGCATGGGAAATCAGGCTGAGCCTTCTGGAGCTTGTCAGGAGGTGCCACGGCCGAGGGGGCTCTATTTTTGGACCTCAGGAAAAGAGCAGAAGTGAGCCCGTTGCTCCGGGTGGGAAGGAAAGGTCTGGGCCCTAATTAAACACAATCCCTGAGCAGCTGCAGGTCCCCTGCTCCGAGTGGGATGCTCTGGGGGAGCCTGGGCTGGGAGCCCCCTCCTCCCACACCCCCACCCCAGCTCAGGGGGCTCTGCTGCCCCACCCAGGGCACCTTCACCCCAAATTTTAAATCTTACCATTATCCCTGTCATGTCCATCCCACACATCCGACGGCATGTATAAATCAATGGGTTAGGTGTTCTCTGTCACAGACATCTTTTATGAAAAATTCTTTCCTTAGGATTTTTCCTCCTGAGAAGCTGAGAGGCCTCAGGAACAAAATGCAAACATTGATTATCTGCTGCTGTGGGATGCAACAGGTGCATCTGTGATTGGTCTCATGTGGTTGTTTCTAATTAATGGCCAATCACAGTCAGCTGGCTCGGACTCTTTGTCCCAGACACAAACCTTTGTTATCATTCTTTCCTATTCTATTCTTAGCCAGCCTTCTGATGAAATCCTTTCTTCTATTCTTTTAGTATAGTTTTAATGTAATATATATCATAAAATAATCAACCAGCCTTCTGAAACATGGAGTCAACATTCTCATCTCTTCCCTCACCCTGGGACCCCTGTGAGCACCTTCACAGTTCTCCACTTTGGGCATCAGAAGGAGGTGTGGGTGGAGGGTGAAGCTCACATTTCATGAGGGTTTGGTGGCCTGTTCACCTGCACAACCTGAAAGCTCTCTCTGCTTTGGGGATGGAAAGCAGCACTCATTCTTGTGCAAGCTGGACTTAAGCCCACACTGATTTGAAAAATGGGATAAAATGAACAGAAAGGGAGGAAATAAGGAAAAGAAAATTTACAATCCTTCACCCCAAAGAGGACCCCTTTCCTTCAGAGGAGCCTCCTGTGACCCGGGAGGGAAAGGAGGAGCAGGGCCCCAAGTTTGGGGTGGCCTGACAGCAGCCAAGGGGGAGCGGGAGCCCTTTGAGCTCACGGGGCTGTGCAGGCTCGGTCTGACAGAGACAAATTCATCCCAGAGAGCAGATAGAGTGTGTTTAAAATGAGATGGGATGCAGTGCCAGGCACGGGGCTCTGAGCAGCGTCACGGTCCAGGAAATGCCTCTCTGGGAGCACCAAAGCACAGCCTCCTCCTGTGGCACACACAGCAGCCTCCCTCCTGCCTCGCACCTCCTCTGCCGAGTGCGGATTTGGATTTAAAACTCATTCGGTGATTTGAGTTTAATAGAATGTTAAACATGATTTCCTTCTCACTCTTACTTTTAATTAACTTTTTAATTGAGATTTAAATGAATTCTAATGAACAGAATTGTAGCCTAATTGATTTGTTGCACAGCCTGGTGAGGGATCAGTATGCCAGCAGCATTTTGATATATTGCTGTGGGACATCAGACAGTTTACAGGTTAATTTTTTGGCAGAGGTTACCTAATGGCAGCTGAAACCATTGATTTACCTTGGATTGGTTAGTGAACAGTTCCTGGTGAGTACATGGTCCAGGCTGGTTAAAGGAGTCCGGGCTGTGCCTTTGTCACCTTGGGAACTCCCTGGGAGCTGGTCCGAGAGGTTCTTGCCCAGCTGTGCCCAGATGCAAACTAGGAATGGCATATTCCTAAATAAGTCCATAACCCGTTTATTCCTGTAAATAACTGCAAATCCACACTCCTTGATCACACTGAGAGCTGAGAGCAGTGGGGAGCCTGTGGGGACAGAGGGACACAGGCTGTGACCACACAGTCACAGGGCGCTCCCGCCACAGCCCAGACATCCCAGGGGGAGGCAAAAGGGAAGCCAAGGCAGGGCAGGGCCCGGCAAGGACTGGCACATCACTGATTGCCAGATTTCACAGCCTGGCGAGCAAATCAGCTGCTCAGGAGCGCCAGCCTGCTGAAACATAGCTCACTTTGGTCTCTGGATGGAGGGACATTCACCCTCCATCAGGAGAGCTCAGCAGACAGAGGCTGTGCCTGGCACGGGGGACACAGGGGACAGAGCCAGGACAGGGTCCCTGCACACCCCCAGGGCTGTCCCTGTCCCCAGGCAGTGGCACGGGGCTGTGGCAGGGCTGGGCTGTCCCTGTCCCCAGGCAGTGACACCGGGCTGTGGCAGGGCTGGGCTGTCCCTGTCCCCAGGCAGTGCACGGGGCTGTGGCAGGGCTGGGCTGTCCCTGTCCCCAGACAGTGGCACCGGGCTGTGGCAGGGCTGGGCTGTCCCTGTCCCCAGGCAGTGGCACCGGGCTGTGGCAGGGCTGGGCTGTCCCTGTCCCCAGGCAGTGGCACCGGGCTGTGGCAGGGCTGGGCTGTCCCTGTCCCCAGGCAATGACACCGGGCTGTGGCAGGGCTGGGCTGTCCCTGTCCCCAGGCAGTGGCACCGGGCTGTGGCAGGGCTGGGCTGTCCCTGTCCCCAGGCAATGACACCGGGCTGTGGCAGGGCTGGGCTGTCCCTGTCCCCAGGCAGTGGCACGGGGCTGTGAAACCCTGAGGGCTGAGCTGAGGGGACATTACTGCAGTCAGAGGGCAAAGCAGGATGGATGGATGGAGGAGGAGAGCGGGGACAGCGCAGGGAAATGGGATGAGAGAGAGAAATATTGCCAGCAACATCCAAAATGCCTTGAGTTATAGAGCGCTCCCAAATCCAAAGGAGTCGGGTTTAAAAGTTCCATTTTACGGTTTGTAAGGAATTTATGTGAAAATAATATTCAATGACTGGCACTTTTTTTCCATAATACCAAGCTGTTAGGTGGGAAGAGAGATCCATGGAGAGCATTAAAACCCCTCCCTGCTCCTGAGCAGAGGTGGGCAGAGCTGTGCCCCCCCAGCCTGCTCCGCTCAGGGTGTTTGGTACAGCTGGAGATTAAAGGGAGAGCCTTTCTCAAATGCAGATTAATTTTGTTTTTCAACTTCTTAAGCTTCTGTTAACACCTTTTCTGCAATCAGTACAGTATCTTTTAAGTTAATTAGTTCTGGAGAAGAATTACCAGTGTAATTTGTGCTGAGCCCTCCCTCCCTGTCACTCAGCAGACAGAGCAGCCTCTGATGGAGATAAAAGGGACACTGGAGGCTCCTCCAGCACGAGAGGTGTTGGAGACGAGCTCCGATAACATCTCCAAACCATGTATCCCGTTCAGCCCTGCCAGTGGGGACAGAAGGAGTGAGCTGGAGCCAAGTGGGAATTCCGGAACCTTTGGAGTTGTCTCCTGAGTTATTTGGACCCCTGAACACCCACCCCACATTCCAGGCAGGGAGCCCCTCACTGGGGCCCACTCTGGGTCCTCCACAACTGCTCACACTTGGGTTCATTGTTGCTGTTTCTCCTCACCTTGGCAGTGACTGGTTTTAGGGACGATGCTGCACGAGGTTCTGTGAAGCCTCCTGCAGAGCTGAGCTGGATTTTGGGTCCCACACAGACTGTGAGCATTGGAATGAGTTATGTGCACCACTGCTCTGCTGCCAGCAGAGCCAGAGCTCCCACACTCCAAGGTCTCACCCACTGGAGGTCTGTGGGTGTCCAGGTGTTCCCACACACCTCAACTCCCACAGTGAGCTTCCACAGCACCTCCGACTCGCTGTCGGGCTCAATAACAGCAGAGATCAGTTGGCAGTGCCTGGGTTTGCCTGCAGAGCGGCGCAGACGCTGCCGCAGGTGTCGGTGTCCCCGTCCGGAGCGCGCCGTGCGCACGGAGGGCAGCAGCGGGCACCGCCGGGATTCGCTGCGCCCCCGGCCTGGGCAGAGCCCGGGGACAGCCCGGGCGCTGTGCGAGCCCCCGGGGCGCAGCAGGGCCGGGGGGAGCCGCAGAGCCGCGTCCCGCAGCATCCAGGGCTCTCCCTGGCCCCAGGGGCGAGAGGTAATTCGGGAAAGCTGATCCTGCTGGAAACACACGGAGCCGTAACCACACTATTGACCTACACCATTAATGCTTCCCATTGAAATCAGTTCATTAAATCCAAATGGAAAACATTTACATGTAAAAATGTTCATTGAAGCCTGGTTTTTCCCTGCAAGCCCCGAGTACAGCAGTGCCCAATCTGTCCCTCCCTGCAGTTTGCATTTAGAAGTGTCATCACCACCAACGTTCCTGCTTTCCATGGGAGGAGGTTTATCCATAATCTGCAATGGGAAAAGCCTGGGCTGTTTGGCAAGACACATTACCCAGCTGATGCTGACTTAGTCAAGCTAAATCAGCCAATAAGCCAGGAGAAACTTTGCAGCCACTGAGACAGCCTTGAGTGGGAACCAGCTGCTTTAATGGAAATAAAAGCTCTGTTAACCCCTAACTGAACAAACAATCTAATATTGCCTCACATGTCACCCAGCTCCTCAGCCCCCTGCAAACGTCACTGACAGTGCAGGAGGGGCTGCACTGATCCCTCAGCCGAGGACTGCGGTCCCTGGGCTGTCCTCAGGACTCTGTCAGCCTCACAGAGCAGGGTCAAAGCCAGAAAAGCAATGAGAGAAAGGGGGAGATCCCCCAGACCCCTGCTGCCATTGGGACAATCTTACTTGTGGAAAGCAGGAGCCAACAAGGTGCTGCCCAGCCACCGCAGCTCCTCCTCTCTACACCCAATCTCTTCCTTTTTAATGGAGCTACCCAGCGTGGTTTTGTTGCCCATTTTCCTTCAAGCTGTCTTTAGGGCTGGATGATTTTGCAGAACTGGAGCCTTTTTGCGCGTTTGGTTGTGTTTAACTGTAAAGCCGGCAGGACAGGATGTCTGGGTGCTGCTGCAGCTCAGCCCTGGGGTGAGGAGAGCCCGGTGCCAGCAGCAGCCTGAGCAGTGCGGCCCTTGGAACGGAGCCACCAGCTCTGGGGCGGCCTGAGGCCGTGGCTGGCAGTGCCCTACCCGCCTGTAAAGGGTCAGGAGGGTGTGTAGGGGTGAGGGGTATTTGGGGTCAGGAGCGTGTTTAGGGGTGAGGGTGAGCAGTGTTTCAGGTCAGGAGGGTGTTTAGGGGTGAGGGTGAGCAGCACAGTTTAGGGGTGAGGGTGAGCGGTGTTTGGGTCAGGAGGGTGTTTAGGGGTGAAGGTGAGCAGCACAGTTTAGGGGTGAAGCTGAGCAGCACAGTTCAGGGTGAAGGTGTTTCAGCTCCTTGTTCCCAGCTCAGAGCCCAGCCCAGCTGGCACTGGGACCCTCCCCAGCCCCGGACCCCCGGGCTGAGCCAGCCCCCAGCCCAGAGCAGCCGAGGATGTCCTTCTGCTGTCCCCTGGTGTCCCAGCCCCGGGCTGCCAGCCCCCTGCCACCCCTGGGCACCCTGGGCAGGGCCTGTGTGAGCTGCAGCGTGAGCCCCCAGCCCAGCGTGCCATTCGAGAGGAGCCATTTCATTTATTTTTTACACACTGCAGTTAATTACAGCTGATGGCTCTGATTGTGCTGATCACTCCTGCTCCTCCCCAGCCCGTAATCAGCAGCCCTGGCGGGTCTGGTGGCAGTGCCAGCACATGGGACTGTGGTGGCTTCGTTGGTGGAACCACTCACACAGGGCTCTGCTCCGGGATTCCCTGCCCTGCAGGTACAAGGTGTCCCGTTTGTCCCCAGCAGGTGTGAAGTGTCCCGTTTGTCCCCAGCAGGATGAGGTGTCCCGTTTGTCCCCAGCAGGGATGAGGCGTCCCATTTGTCCCCATCAGGATGAGGTGTCCTGTTTGTCCCCAGCAGGATGAGGTGTCCCGTTTGTCCCCTGCAGGTGTGAGGTGTCCCGTTTGTCCCCTGCAGGTACAAGGTGTCCTGTTTGTCCCCAGCAGGGATGAGGTGTCCTGTTTGTCCCCAGCAGGTGTGAAGTGTCCCGTTTGTCCCCAGCAGGGACCAGGTGTCCCATTTGCCCCCTGCCCTGCAGGTGCCTGGCCAGAGAGGCCGGGCTGGCACAGCACAGAGGTGACACCGGTCCCCGGGGCTGCCACATCCTCCCTGGGAAGTTTGGGAGGTTGTTTCCACCCCTGGGAAGTTTGGGAGGTTGTTTCCACCCCTGGGAAGTTTGGGGGGTTGTTTTCACTCCCTGGGAGGTTTGGGAGGTTGTTTTCACTCCCTGGGAAGTTTGGGAGGTTGTTTCCACCCCTGGGAAGTTTGGGGGGTTGTTTTCACTCCCTGGGAGGTTTGGGAGGTTGTTTCCACCCCTGAGAAGTTTGGGAGGTTGTTTCCACCCCTGGGAGGTTTGGGGGGTTGTTTTCACCCCTGGGAAGTTTGGGAGGTTGTTTCCACCCCTGGGAAGTTTGGGAGGTTGTTTCCACCCCTGAGAAGTTTGGGAGGTTGTTTCCACCGTCTGTGCCAAGGCACGAGCGCTAGGAGCTGGGCAATGCCAGGGAAAGCGGGCTGGGAAATGAGCAGAGGCACACGGGCTCTCCCTGCATGCCTGTCTCTCCCTCAGTGACACAGAGACGAGGCCGTGCCTCCCCAAATCCTGCAGCTCGCTGTGGTTACGTACCAGGAGGGTTCCCTCGTCCCAGGGGGTTCCCTCCTGCCCTCCTCGCTGCTTCTCTTCCCTTCTAAATGATGCTCTGGGTAACTGCCTCTATGATATCATCTGCTGAGGTCTTTGAATCTCTGCTTTGCATGAAAGACAAAGAATTCTCCACAATTAATGTGCTTTGAGGGTTTCCTGTCACAAGGAACGTAATTAACTCTTTGCTGGCCTAACTAATTTCTGCATTTTAAAAAGTAGCCTGATAATGACAAAAGTGGAGCACTCAATCCACAGGATAGCCATTAACGGCGCTCCAGCATTGTGCTGGCTGCATTCAGCCCACAATTACTGTCAGGGAATGGCTCTGGAAGCTGCTCCTTGTACGCAAACAACGCTGTTCATTAAAGGCCACTTCCAATAACGCACAATCTATATCTGTAATGAGTGTTTGAGAAAGGAAATAAAACCCTGCGCTCCCAAACCTGCGATACAACTATTGTTCTTTCAAAAACAGACTTTTCTGGGGCTGGCAGATGTTGGCACAGTGGAGGATACGAGGTGGGTGTTGTAGGAGCCTGGAATCCAGGGATGAACACCTGGGCTCGAGGAATCCAGGGGTGGAAAGCCAGGCTGAGGGAAACCTAAGTCATGTTAAATGGGAGAGAGACAGCTGGAGGTGTTCCCCTGGAGAAGGGAAGGCTCCAGGGAGAGCTCAGAGCCCTGGCAGGGCCTGAAGGGGCTCCAGGAGAGCTGCAGAGGGACTGGGGACAAGGCATGGAGGGACAGGACACAGGAATGGCTTTCCCAGGATTAGATGGAATATTGGAAGGAAATTCTTGGCCATGAGAATGGTGAGATCCTGGCACAGGGTGCCCAGAGCAGCTGGGGCTGCCCCTGGATCCCTGGCAGTGCCCAAGGCCAGGCTGGACAGGGCTGTGAGCACCTGGGACAGTGGGAGGTGTCCCTGCCATGGCAGGGGTGGCACTGGTGGGCTTTGAGGTCCCTTCCAAACAATCCCGGGATTCTATCCCATGGCAAACTCGCTTTGCTGTGGCACTGAGTGCAGCTGCTCCCCCTGTCCCTGAAATCCCTGACACCCCCGACACCCGGGACACCCGGGACACCCCTGACACCCGGGACACCCCCGGCCCCCGGGGCACCCCCGATACCCCCGGGACACCCCCGATACCCCCGGGGCACCCCCGACACCCCCGGGACACCCCCGATACCCCCGGGGCACCCCCGATACCCCCGGGACACCCCCGATACCCCCGGGGCACCCCGCCCCCGTCCCGCGGAGCCCCGGGCGGGCCGGGCGGGCTCGGGGCACCGGCGACCCCACGGCAACAGTGCCCCTGTGGGCCGGCGGCGGCACTGCAGGGACAGCGCTACAGGGACAGCGGGACAGGGACAGGGACACAGGCACAGGGACAGCGGGACAGGGACAGGGACACAGGGACAGGGACAGTGGGACAGGGACAGGGACAGTGGGACACCTGGACACCGGGACAGGGACAGGGACAGCGGGACACCGGGACAGGGACAGCGCGACAGGGACACAGAGACAGGGAACAGGGAACAGGGACGGGGAACAGGGATAGGGAGCAGGGAACAGGGATAGGGGATGGGGACACAGGGACAGGGACAGGGACAGCGGGACAGGGACAGCGGGACACCTGGACACCGGGACAGGGACAGGGACTGGGACAGGGATAGGGAACAGGGACAGCGACAGGAAACAGGGACAGCGCGACAGGGACACAGACAGGGACAGGGACATGGGACAGCGGGACACTGCACGGGACACCGGGCACGGGAATGGCACCGAGACCCCTCCCAGAGCACGGGACCGGCACCAGGAGCCTGGCATGGGAACCCCCCGGAGTACGGGGACCCCTGGCACCAGGGACCCCCGCAGGACTCATGGGGATACAGGGGGCCCCCGTGGGAGCACGGACACCCCGCCCGCCTCCCTGGCTTCGTTACAAACCGGGCTTGGGAAAGGTTTCAGGAAAACGGCCGGTTCATCCTGGCATTTACCTGGGTCAGACTCGACTCTGTGGGTCCCGAGATTTTCATGCGCCAGAAAATTCCACAGAACTCCAGATTTTAAGGAAAACATTAAATTTTACGGGAAAAAAAGAGATCCCTTAACAGAGAAGTCAGAGCATTTTGCACAGGTATTCTCTGGCTGTGTATACTGCTGGAGTCACCAGCACTGGAGGGATTATTAGAGTATTTTATTAACATCTGACTATAGAATGGATACAATTATGAAAATACAAAGATGCAAAAACATATTGACTACAACTCCCTGACAGGAGGGTGGAGGTGAGATGGGGTTGGGCTCTGCTCCATCCAACAAGAAACAGGAAAGAGGAAACGGCCTCAGGTTGTGCCAGGGAAAGCTTAGGTGGGATATTAGGGAAAAATGCTCCTCTGAAGGGGCTGTCCAGCCCTGGCACTGCCCAGGGCAGTGATGGATGTGGGTCCCTGAGGGATTTCAAAGCCAGTGTATGTGGCACTGGGGACATGGGTCAGTGGTGGCCTTGGCAGTGCCAGTAGAACAATTGAACTCAATGGTCTCAGGGGGCTTTTCCAACCCTAATGATTCCCCAGGCAGGAGCAGCAGAGGAAGTTCCCATCCTGGCATCCCTCTGGGAGTGGCCAGGGCCTGGCTTTGCCCCTGCCTGAGGTGGGCTTGGTGTCAGCCAGGAGCGAGAGCCAGGAATCAGCCCCGTGTCCCTGCTGCAGGCACTGAGGCTGAGCAGGCAGAGCCCCCAGGTGCTGGGTGGGGATGCCTGGGGGCGTTGTGCTGCTCGGGTGGGTGCTGAGCAGACAATGAAGGACACCAGGAACAATTCCTGACCTGCAGTTCCTAGGCCTGAATATACAGAATGGCCAAAGAGGGGAATTTCTAAGCTCCCAGAGAAATTCCAGGCCAGGGACGAGGAGGGCCTGGGGATGGAGTAGCTCTCCTGCTACAGCAGTCATTCTCAAAATAACTTTTGTCCCTCCAACACCAAAACTTTATTTAGTTAAGATTTTACAAAAGAAAATCTTAATAATAATGAAAAAGAGAAATAAATATGTTGTTGACCTTGTTAAATCCTAATGTGGCTATTTAACTTAATGGCACTGCACATGCTGATAAATCCCATTGGGATCCCTCCCCCTTTCTCCCTAGTGGGATAAACACGGTTTGTCATGTTGAGGGAACACTCTGCAGTGCAGGAATAATCAGAACATATTGTTGGATCCAATTTTCTATCGTTTACTTTTTGCTGTCAAACAAAAGTAGAGCCCAGTGCACAATTTAGTCATGGGTGGAAGGAGAATTAGCCCTGTAATGCCAACAACTTTCTGAGGTAAAAGTTGAAGGCTGCAGCCTGCATTAACTCCCATTGTCTGCTGCCCTCACGGACGCTGCGAAAGGATTTTGATTTTCATTATTACATACTTTGTCTCTCGCTCGTATTAAACCAGTGGGCTACTTCCTCCTTGTTCTCCCTGCACCTGATCTAAAAGGGCTTTTGAAAGGAGCCTGGCCTGGCACAGACAAAGACTGATTCTTCATCTCCTGACGTGCATGCCACTGAAGGGGTTTGTGCACTCTCAGTGCCTCAGCCTGAGCCACGCCACCAAAGGGGTTTGTGCACTCCATCAGTGATTCCTCATCCCCTGGTGTGCCACCGAAGGGGTTTGTGCACTCTGTCAGTGCCTCAGCCTGAGGCACGCCAAAGCCGCAGTGCACTCCATCAGTGATTCCCATCCTCTGACGTGCCACCGAAGGGGTTTGTGCACTCTGTCAGTGCCTCTGCCTGAGGCACCCAAAGGGGTTTGCGCACTCCATCAGTGATTCCTCATCCCCTGACGTGCCACCGAAGGGGTTTGTGCGCTCTGTCAGTGCCTCAGCCCCAGCCACGCAGCCCGCAGCTCCCCGCTCCGGAGCCCTTCCAGCACCTCATCCTCACCGTGTGCCTTGGCAGACGCTCGCTGAGCGCCGATGCAGCGCAGATGCACCTTTCTGCACTGCCGGCGTTTGACACACACGTCAGCCCGCCCGGCACAGGCACGGGAGGCGAGGGAGCGGCTGCGCTTCACCCGGGCATAGACCCCTGCGGGCTGGGCTGGGCTGGGCAGGGATGGCGCTGGGGATGGAACCGGGGCAGGATGGAGCCGGGGGCGATGCCCCAGGGATGGCCGTGCCGGGGCTGGGCAGGGATGGCACTGGGGATGGAACCGGGGCAGGATGGAGCCGGGGGCGATGCCCCAGGGATGGCCGTGCCGGGGCTGGGCAGCGATGGCACTGGGGATGGAACCGGGGCACCAGGGAGCCGGGGGCGATGCCCAGGGATGGCCGTCGGGGCTGGGCAGCCCGGGGCTCCTCCGGGGCTCCTCCGGGGCACAGGAAGGTGGCCGGGGCCGCAGGGCACACCGAGGCACGGAGGGCTCCCAGCCCCGCGGCTCTGCCCCGTCCTGCTCCTGGCAAAGCCCAGAGCGCCTCTGCGGCCACCTCTGCCCGGCACCCTGTGCCCTCTGTTGGTGTCCTGGGAAAAGGAGGGGAAAAGGGGAAAGGGAAATGGGAAAGGGAAAAGGGAAAAGGGAAAAGGGAAAAGGGAAAAGGGAAAAGGGAAAGGGGAAAAGGGAAATGAGAAAAGGGAAATGGGAAAAGGGAAAAGGGAAAGGGAAATGAGGAAAAGGGAAAAGGGAAAGGGGAAAAGGGAAAAGGGAAAGGGGAAAAGGGAAAAAGGAAAGGGGAAAAGGGAAATGAGAAAAGGGAAAAGGGAAAGGGGAAAAAGGAAAAGGGAAAGGGGAAAAGGGAAATGGGAATTAAAGGAAAAGGTAAAAAAAGGATAAGGATAACGATAAAAGGATAAGGATACGGATAAAAGGATAAGGATAAGATAAGGATAAGGATAAGGATAAGGATGGATAAGGATAAGGATAAGGATAAGGATAGTGAAAGGAAAAAGAAGGGAAAAAGAAAAGGAAAAGGAAAAGGAAAAGAAAAGGAAAAGGAAAAGGAAAAGGAAAAGGAAAAAGGAAAAGGAAAAAAAGGAAAAGGAAAAGGAAAAGGAAAAGGAAAAGGAAAAGGAAAAGGAGGAAAGAGAACAGGAAAGGGACAACCACAGGGGATAAAGAAGGAAAAGCATAGGAATCAAGTATAAGAATAATCACAGAATAGAATCACAGAACCATTAAGTTGGAAAAGAGCTCCAAGATCATCGAGCTCAAACACTGACCGATCACTGCCTTGTCACCCTGGGTGGCCTGGGGCTGGCATGTGGCATCCACACGGAGTCACAGCCCCGGCTGCAGATTGCCAGGTCAGATGGACACAAACACCCACCGGGACGGGAGAGCAAAACGCCAGGGGGGAAATTCCTCGGGGCTGAGCGCCTGGGATGTGTTTTGCAGCACCTTAACCAAGACCCCGAGTGCTGGCAGAGCAGACGGGGAAAAACTAACTCAGCTTTTATTCCTTTATGAGGATTCCACCAAACTCCCTTCAGGGCTTTGCCTGTCCTGTGTCCCGTCTCCCGGAGCATTGTCTGGCGAAGGCGGAGGCGCAGCCAGCGCCGGCTGCTCTTTGTCCGGCATCCAGCCCGTCTGGCATCTGACATTCGCTCCGCGCCGGGGGCTCCCCGGCCCGCGGCGGCCGCCAAGAACCCGAGCGGGGCGTGCCAAGGGCGCAGCGGCTGCCGAGCCAATGGCTGGGCCTGGAGACACGGAATATGCTAATCCAGGCCCTTTGGAAGCCGGGATGCTGAGGCGGAAGCGTCCTGCGGAGGCTGAGATAGAAAGCCGGAGGTGTCGGCCGTCCCAGCCCGGCCGCCGAGCGCCGCAGGGCCAGCGGGGCGGGCTCGGTGCGCGCTGCCCCGAAAGGTGCGGTGACCCCGAAATGCTGAACTCGGGGCAGAACGAGGCGCAGCACGGCTCCGCGGGACTGCAGCGCTCACATCGGAGCGCTCCAACACGCGATTTAAAGTACATTATGCAATACATAAAGTATAATGATTTTGAGACAAATTAAGCTGTAACAGCATCAAATCAGTTTGTCTACACAGTTAATATGTGATTAATGTCCTTTTAGGACTGAGACGTTCATTTTTATCTCATTATTCAACTCGGTGTTTTCCCATAGCTATTGAATAAAAATGTAATTATTGCTCGAAATTATCATAGAACCATAGAATGTTTGGGTTGGAAGGGACAGTAAAGCCCATCCTGTCCCACCCTGCCATGGCAGGGACACCTCCCACTGTCCCAGGCTGCTCCAGCCTGGCCTTGGGCACTGCCAGGGATCCAGGGGCAGCCACAGCTGCTCTGGGAATCCCAGCCCAGCCAGGAATTCCCAGTTCCCAATGTCCCATCCATCCCTGCCCTCTGGCAGTGGGAGCCATTCCCTGGCTCCTGTCCCTCCATCCCTTGTCCCCAGTCCCTCTCCAGTTCTCCAGGAGTCTCTTTAGATTGGAAGGGGCTCTGAGATCTTCACAGAGCCTTTTCTTCTTCTCCAAGGGAACATTCCCAGCTCTCCCAGCCTGCCCATGTTGCTCTGGATGCCATCTCTTCCCCTGGGTGCCAGCCCTTCCCTGGGTGCCAGCCCTTGTCCCATCGTGGTGACTGCCATGCCCACCTTGGTGTCCCCAGCAAAGTGCTGATGCTGCCCTGGCATACTCAGGTCCTCCCAGGAGGAGGATCTCATATCTGGTTTTATTTTATTTATTCGCTGAAATTGTAACTGGCCTCTGAATGTCACATTGTTACTCAGAACCAGTCGCTGTGGACATTAAAAATAATGATGGCCTATTTCAGGATTCATTCTCTTTTTGGGCTTAATTGCTAATTTAATTGCTAAGCTGAGAGGTAGAGACCCTCGAAAACAAAATGAAAGAAAACTTGGCTGTTCTGGGTCAATGGTTGGGCTCAATGATTTTTAGGGATGTTCCACTTAATTCCTAAATAAGCTGTGATTCTGCAGCAAGATTTTTTTAGCAGTCTTGTATGGGAGGAAAGCTAAGGTGGTTTCAAATTTTTCATTGTTTTTAATATTTTTTTCAGAGTCTTTTAAATTTAATCAAAATTAAATGAAAAAAATTAAATACATTTATAGCAGCCCTAGTTATTTTTGATGCCTCAATCCAGACAGATTTTTTAATAAGAAATTAAAGGTTGGACTTGATGATCTTGGGGGTCTTTTCCAGCTTAATGATTCTATGAGTTGCACAAAGGTGCAGACTCAAACCGCCTGCAGGAGCATCTTTGGCTGAACCACAAAAGGGGAAAACCTGTATTCCCCCAAGCAAGGTGTATCCACTGGGGGACCTGGGCTGCTCAGGAACTCCCCAGCTGTGTGACCCTTCCCAGGATTTGCCTGCCTGCCCTCTGCCAGGTGCTTTCCTGGTGTCTCCAGGGAGAGGGGAGGGTGCCAGCCCCATCCCACCACTGCCAGCTGGGCTGGACTGGCACCAGCACTCACCAGCGCTGGGAGAATCTGCCCTGAGCTGCCCCTGCCTCTCACCCCGCACAGGCAGAGCCCTGGGTGCACAGACGCTGTGGAGGAGGAATCAGGTCTGCTTAGCTTGATTGAGAAAGGTTAATTACATGTGAAATGAGACTGGGATTCAGGCGGTGTTTGCTCTAGATTTTGTGTAATGTTATATCAACACTGGGATTCTCTGTTATTCTATTAACAAAATAAATTCATTTTGTTTGGTTTCATTTTACTGTTGTTTTAATCCCACTGAACATTTATACTGTTATTTAATTTTACTAAACATGTGTGGATAGTAAAATACCTACAGAATTAAACTACCCAAGGATATTAAAGTGATCCAGTTCTCATGGAGATTTGATCTGCTAATTAGCCACACCAATTTTATGGATCATTGCAGCGCACTTAAAATGTATTGTTATATGTTCATAATCTTTCCTTAATGAGCTTTTATTGAGAGCACAGGGCAGCCTCAGCTCGCTGCTCGGCACCGGGGCTGCCTCAAACCTGAGCCCGCCCCTGCCCAGCCCAGCGCCGCGGGCAGGGGGCAGCTTTGGGGTCAGGGTTTGGGGTCAGAGAGGGGCAGGTTTGGGGTCAGGGTTTGGGGTCAGAGAGGGGCAGGTTTGGGGTCAGGGTTTGGGGTCAGAGAGGGGCAGGAGCTCAGCCCTGCAGGGTTTGGGTCAGAGGGGCAGGAGTTTGGGGTCAGGGTTTGGGGTCAGAGAGGAGCAAGAACCAGGCCTGCAGGGTTTGGGGTCAGAGAGGGGCAGGAGTCAGGGGAAGGGTTTGGGTCAGAGAGGGGCAGGAGCTCAGCCTGCAGGGTTTGGGTCAGAGGGGCAGGAGCTCAGCCCTGCAGGGTTTGGGTCAGAGAGGAGCAGGGTTTGGGGTCAGAGAGGGGCAGGTTTGGGGTCAGAGAGGGGCAGGAACCAGGCCCTGCAGGGTTTGGGGTCAGAGAGGGGCAGGTTTGGGGTCAGAGAGGGGCAGGAACTCAGCCCTGCAGGGTTTGGGTCAGAGAGGGGCAGGAGCTCAGCCCTGCAGGGTTTGGGTCAGAGAGGGGCAGGGTTTGGGTCGGAGAGGGGCAGGAACCAGGCCCTGCAGGGTTTGGGTCAGAGAGGGGCAGGGTTTGGGTCAGAGAGGGGCAGGAACCAGGCCCTGCAGGGTTTGGGTCAGAGCACCCCCTGGGCTCTGTCAGCCCCCTGGCCATGGCACCACCAGAGGGGAGCAGCTCCTGCCGCAGCTCAGCCAGGGCTGCAGCCCCAGGCTGTGGCACAGGACAGGGACTGAGGCTCCGGGAGAGCCAGGAACGCTTCCATCCCGGGGTGGGGGTGCTCTGGGAACCTGGGATCTGCACACCCAGGCCCGGGCCCCTCTCCATGGACAGATCTAACCAGATTGAACCCTTGTCATCCCCACAGGTTATCTTTGGCCTAAACATGCACAAATTAGAATCGGGAGGATGCTGAAGGTGTAACAGTCCCCCTGCAATGAGAGGGAGGGGACCATGCAGGAGTGCCAGCAGCAGTGGGCTCATTTTTGGCTGGCAGAACTCACAGTTCCCCCCCTGCAGACCTCTGGGTTAGGGCCATGGCCCCACCTGTGTGGGTGCCCAAAGGGTTCTGCCATCAGGGATTGTATCCTAAAGGCAGAGCCATGGGGGTCACTCTTTGATGGACGGTGTTGTGACAGGTGTGGGGATCCCTGAGGGAGCAGGGGGGCACCCCCTGCCCAGTGAGCTGTTTATGTGCTCTCTGCTCCCCGTGGATTGCCTTGCTTGGGGGTCTCTGGTTTTCCTCCAGGGCAGGAGGGACCAGGGGTGGTGCTGTCTTGGCAGGAGATCACTGAAAACAGGAATGGCTGAGGTTGGAAAATCCCTCTCAAACCCAGAATGGTTGAGGTTGGAAAATCCCTCTCAATCCATCGAGTCCAACCATTCCCCGGTGCTGCCCAGGCCACCACTGCCCCATGTCCCCAAGTGCCACATCCACACAGCTCTGAACTCCCTCCAGGCCTGGGGATTCCACCCCTACCTGGGCAGCTGTGCCAGGGCTGGACAAACCTTTTCTTGAAGGAATTGTCCCAGTATCCAAGCTAGCCCTCCGGTGACAGCCCAGGGCTTTGTGCGGGGATGGACACGGGGTGCAGGCTGGAGGGGGAGCTGTGACATCGGGGGGTCCCGGGACCCCAGCTCGCCCCGTCCCGGCTGCTTCCGTGGGGCTCGGCCCCGCTGCCGTTGTGGGGCTGCTGCTTAATTAATTAGGGAGGAGAAGCTGGCGAGCCGAGAGCGCATGGCGGCTCAGAGAGTGCTGTTTGGCGCCGGCACGGGCTCATTTAACAATTCAAGGGTCACTACCTGCTAAAGTGAGGACAGCGCTTACAAGCGCGCGGATCCCGCCAGCGACAATGTGCGCGTCGGGATAATGAACTTAAAACAATCGTAATTAGCAGGCCGAGACAAAGGATTGGAGTGAAAGCCGGATGCCGCGGTGCGTGCGGCTCGCTTGTAGAGCAGCGCTAAGCCGGCTCAATCCGTTTGAGTTGCGCCGGGCCGGGGTCGGCGGCTGCGGAGCCGCGATACCTCGGGCGGCCGCGATAAGGCCCGCGGGGTCCCCGGGGAGCGGTGTCAGCGTGTCCGGGCCCGGGGGGCGCCCCCGCTTTGTGCCGCCGCTGTCAGTGACTGATCGGGCCCTTTGAGCGCGCTCCGGAGTCAATGGACCCACCTGAATAGATGAAAGGCGGACGGCTCCTGACAAACAAGGGGCTGCGGAATATTCATTGTGCATCTGCGAGGGAAAGATTAATGTATTAGAAATTAAAATGGGCCCGGGCTGTATGATCTTGCTCTAACACTTGGCCAGACCTGTGTCACCCACCGCGAGCGCCTGAAGTCGGCAGACAATCCTGCCAAGGTAGTGGGAATCATTAAGCATCCGGCTATTGTGCGCGGTGAATAATAAAACTTTCCCCCTATTCTTTGCCCGGAGCTGACAATGAATAATTCCGGAGCTATTTGCAATGTTAACAGCACCTATCTTGCCCATCCATTCCTTCACGATAAGGATGGAAATATGCATTTCAACAGTCTGCACAGATAGTGATTCACAGGCGCTTCAAAGGACACCTGCCACTCAAGCGAGGGGCTGTCAGTCTCCCGCCGCCGCCGCTGCCAGCAAAATGGCGAAAAAGATTATCTGCACTTTATTCCTTTTCTCCTCCGATTATAACACCGGTACGTTTGCCATCGACTGACAAGTGATTTACACTCGCTGCTGTAACGCGGTTGAGCTAGGAAAAGCTATTCTCTTAGGCAGCCCTGATTCCTCCAAGGTTTACAACTGTATCCAGCGCCCTATCGCGGTGTGATCGCCGCCGTGCAGAGCGCCCTTCCGGGAGATATCGGCAGCGTTTAATCTGTCTGCTGACAGAAAGGTGACACTGATAAAGTCCCGTCTCTGGCGCCAGGGCCCGGCCGGCTCAGCCAAGTTTTGCACAGCAGCAGGGTGGCCAAAGTTCGGGGCTCTGGCTGGAGAGGCTCCAGACTCCTCCAGTGAGTCCTGAGAGCAGACACTGCTCATGGGGACTCCTTTGGCTGGAACGGGGGTGAGTTCTGGTGTCCCAGGCCTGGCAGGGTCCAAGGCCAGGCTGGCCAGGGCTTGGAGCCACCTGGTCTAATAGGCAGTGAGTGTCTCAGCCCATGGCAGAGGGTGGACATGAGATTTAAGGTCCCTTCTGGCCAAAACCAGCCTGGGATTCTCTGATTCCATGAGCCTGGAGCCTGTCACCGTGGTCTCCTGCAGGCACACAGGTGAGAACAGCCCCGGCCTGGCACCTTCACCCCTGGCAGCTGTCCTGATCATTCTGTGCCCACGATTCCTGCACCCCGGAGCCAAGCAGCTCCCAGGCAGCCACAGGCCCTGCCAGCAGCACAGCAGCAGCTCCTGCTCCACTCTGCGTGCTCCCAGGGCAAAAACAAACAAGCAAAAACTCTGCTGCAGTGCTCCCATTTATCTGAAATATTTTCCAGATTATTTGCTTGAAATTCTTCCGCCACAATCTTCCCATTGTGCCTGTTGGGAGGGCACCCTGAACAGCCAGGCTGTTCCCCATCAATGCCCACTTTCTTTTGGCACCAGCGACAGGAGTACTGGGAGTGACTCAGAGCAGCAGCTCCAGCTCTTTCCAGTGAGAAACAGTTCCAGCTGGGGAGGAAGAGGAACTGTGGCTCTGTGTGCCCCCGTGGCACCATTCTCACCACACTGACACTCACCAGCCACACTGGGCAGGGGGCTGGGGACACCAAACTCCCCCTGGTTGCCCTGCTCTGGGTGCTGGCACAGCCTTGGGTGCCCCCCAGCAGCAGCTCTTTGGTGCCAGCACCGAGGGGCAGCCAGAGCAGGAACGGGCACCAAGGCTGGGCAGGGTCCCCGTCCCACCAGAGCTCAGCAGTGGAGCTCAGCCGTGCTGACCACAGCTGGGAGCCCAGGGCAATGAGCCATGGGTTCATTGGCAGGCCACTCTGATCCTGGTAAATGGAGAGCTTGGAAACAGGGTCCCGTGATCCCCAAAGCTTGCAAGAGCTGGAGGGGTGCAGGAGCTGTGTCCTGGGAAATCTGCCTGGGACCAGGAACCAGGAATGCTGGAGGCAGCACGGGGACCGTGCTGGAACTCTGAAAACTTGGGGCTTTCTGAATTTAACCCTCACTATCTCCTGAGTTTTATTCCCCCAACCTTGGAGCAAGAAAGAGCCTGGTATTCCAAGGGGACCAGGGCCCCCCGGAACCCCTGCAGAGCCCTGCTCCCTCCATGGCCCCATCCCTGTGCGAGCCCCAGCTGTGCCTGGGCAGGACAAAGCTGGCATTCTCTGCTGGCAGTGCCGTGCTGGAAATGCTGACTCACAGGGACACTCGTGCCCTGCCACCCTGCCAGGGTCCCCCAGCAGCCCCCACAGCCCCCACAGCCCCAGAGCAGCCTCCAGAGCCCAGGGGTGTCCTGCCTCCATCCAGCAGCTCCACACACAGATGGTCACATGTCACAGACACATCTTATGAAAAACCCTTTCCTCAGGATTTTCCCTCCTGAGAAGCTGAGAGGCCTCAGGAACAAAATGTAACCAATGGTTATCTGCTGCTGTGGAATGCAACAGGTGCATCTGTGATTGGCTCATGTGGTTGTTTCTAATTAATGGCCAATCACAGTCAGCTGGCTCAGACTGTCTGAGACACAAGCCTTTGTTATCATTCTTTTTCTATTCTTAGCCAGCCTTCTGATGAAATCCTTTCTTCTATTCTTTTAGTATAGTTTTAATGTAATATATATCATAAAATAATCAATCAGCCTTCTGAAACATGGAGTCAGATCCTCGTCTCTTCCCTCACCCTGGGACCCCTGTGAACAGGTCATGGTCACAGGTTTCCTCCAACGTGGAAGAGAAGGTCTCCTGAGCTGGGGCACAGCAAGGCCATGTGGAAATCTCTCCCTGAAGGGGAACTATTAAGATTGTGTGAAAACACAGTGTCTGCTGTGGTTTTTTTAAGGAAAAGACAGTCCCAAGTCAGTGCCTAGACCAGCAATCTGCCTGCAACAGCACCTGCTCCAAAACAGGAGTGGGCCGTGTGTGCTCAGGAATGAGGTGTCAGGGCACGCTGGGGTGGGGGCTCCAGCAGTGCCCAGCCCTGCAGCCCCCCCAGCTCATCAGCCCCAGTGTCAGCCTGCCCTGACCCTCTGCTTGGGAACCCCTCTCTTTGGGAATGGTGCCCTGTCACTGTCAGCACAGAGCTGGAGCAGCTCCCTGAGGCCTCAGCAGTCCCGGGGCACTGCTGGTCTCTTGGGGCCTGGCTCCTGTCCCTTGCACAGAGCAGACCACAATCAGCAGCAGGAGCTGTGCCCACAGCTGTGAATAACACAGGCTTGTGCCAAGGCAGTGCTGCTTTCAGGACTGTCTCTTTGACCTGCACAGAGACATTCTGCTGCACAACAGAGGGACTTTAGCAGAGCCCCAGTGCTGGCCAGGTCCCTGTGGAATGTGGAAGGTTCTGGGTCCCAGCACTGGGCTCTGAGGATGTGAGTCCCTGTGGATGCATCTGCAGTCAGCCCTCAGCAGCATCTGCTTGTACACAAAAACATTGGCCCAAGGTGCTGTCAGTTCCAGAAGCACACAGGATCCCCATTCCAGCTGATGCATTCCCTGGAGTGAGGGTGGAAGTGATCTGGCTTGTGCTGGTAGCTCTTAAGCTTAATAGGAGAGTGAATTCAGCCTCTGTCCCACTAAATTATCCAGCAAGGGCTGAACCCTATTTTTCTTTTGAAGAAGAACAAGGGCGCTGAAATAATTTGTGGATCTGGGTTCCTAATCTTAAATAATTCTTACCATTTAAAACAGTTTTTGCAGGAAATATTTTATAGTTAGAGAAATAGTTTTTGACATTTTGGGGGGAAAAGAACAATGGACCGTTTACAGGTCTACACAGTAGATTAATGAATCTAATTGAGTCTGTAGGGAAATGCTTCAGTTTAACTACTGGAACTAATTTATACATTCACTACATCGTAATAAGTCAATTTAAGTTTCTGGAAATAAAACTGGATATCCTGGGTATAGATTTGAACTATAAATTTCTGCAAGAAAGGAGTCTGTGTGTTCATTATACATTGTAAAATTACCATATGGACCTGTCAACACTTCTTAGCACAGCTTTGTAATAATGTCATTTAGTTTAACATTGTAATGTGCCAGCTGAATTAATGTGTGTGGCACAATGAGCGCCTCCCACCTCCACTTCGGCATGGGGGGGCAACTTCTTTTAAAAGGGGTTCCAATGCTAAAGAGTTTTGCCTGTGTTTGCACAGCCAGTATCCGGTCTCTGATCAGGTGCTATCAGCAGAAGGGAGTGCCCAGGGCTGCTGCTGGAGAGCCAGGACCAGTTTCCAAGCAGCAGACTGGACTGCTGAGGGCAGGGCACGGCAGAGCCCTCAGCCTGGCTGCAGCAGAGATCACAGGGTTCTCCTCCCGCTGTGGCTGCTGAATTTCTCCTCCTCTCTCAGTTATTTACAGCCCCACAGCTGCTGCTCTGCTGCCTGCAGGCTGAGGAACAGACACCCCTGGTTCCAAACGCTCCCATCCATCCTTGCTGTGCTTCCAGCTCCCCACTTTCTCTGATGTGCTCATGACACCTTTTTCACTCATCTCGTCAAGACATGGAAGTGCTCAGTGGTAAATGGAATCAGACACAGAAGCAGCAGCACTCCCATTCCCTTCTGGCGGGTTACTGGGGGCACTGGTGCAGACACATCTCAGACTGGACCCTGGACTGGCTGCCCAGACCTGCGTCCAGCTGACAGCTCACCTGAGAGCACCTGAGCCACATCCCCCGTGGCAGAGCAGCTCGGTGAGCCCCTTTTCTGTGCCTCCCTCTCCCACCCAGCCCATCCCCATGGCAGAGCAGCTGGGTGAGCCCCTTTTCCTGCCCCTCTCTCCCACCCAGCCCATCCCCATGGCAGAGCAGCTGGGTGAGCCCCTTTTCCTGCCCCTCTCTCCCACCCAGCCCATCCCCATGGCAGAGCAGCTGGGTGAGCCCCTTTTCCTGCCCCTCTCTCCCACCCAGCCCATCCCCATGGGGCCCCCAGCCCAGCCTGGGGGTGAGAGGGGCCCAGCTGTGGAGGGTCAGGGGGCACAGCTCGCTGACAGCAGCACTGGGTGCAGGGGGTTCCCCAGCACATCTGTACCTCTCTCCCCCTTTTTCTGCTGTAGGACACCCCAGGACCACGCTCAGCTCCTGGAGGCCTGGGAAGAGCAGCACCAGCCTGCAGGGTGTGTGCCAGACGGGTCTGCCACGGGAAAAACAGGCACAGCAGAAAGGCTGAAATTCCCTTGTTGTATCCCAGACCCAATCCTGCTCCGGCCTGGACAGAGCATTCCAGGGGCAGAAGTGACAACGGGAATGCACACACAAAATTCATAATCGTCCCTACAACCTGCAGTGGTGCAAGGATCCAAGGAAAAACTCCTTTAGCTACCCAAAAACCAATCCTGCAGCACCGACCGTTCTTGCTGCTGGAGCCAAGGGGAGCTCCTCCCGAGGATGCTCCACATAAATCAACTAACATTTCTCCCTTTGTCCTTTATTTGTCTAATTCTTTGCTTTCCTCCCCTCTCCTTCCTCTCTCAGCAGCCTTGGGAAGTGACACTGGAGATCTTATAGAGCTCTAAGGCATGTGTCCAGAGGAGGGGAGGGCAGGTGGAATTCTACCTAAAGGGAGGAAATGCATTTACTAATGTCCCAGCAATGGGGCTGCGGGCAGCCAAGTGTGCAGCTTTCCCTCTCTGTGCTGGGGCCGTGTGCCCGAGCAGCAGCAGCAGCAGCAGCAGCAGCATTAGCAGCATTAGCAGCAGCAGCAGCAGCAGCAGCAGCAGCAGCAGCAGCAGCAGCAGCAGCAGCAGCAGCAGCACGTACCTGCCGTGGAGCGCTGCTGGCGCGCACAAGCTGCAAAGATGCTGCCTGATTTCCCTCAGGATGCAGCCGGGAAGGCTGGAGGAATAGCTGAAATTCCTACCTCAGTGAATTAGCAGAACGGGCTAATCCCCGCAAAGAGAGAGGATTTAGGATTTGGCTCTGGGGTTCTTTATCCAATTGCACAAATCTGCACAGCCCGGCCGTGCTGGAGCGCCGGAGCTCCGGGTCAGCGGCTCCGCCGGCAGCGCATGGATCAGAGGGCTCTGCTTTGGGATGGGTGTGGGGAAACAGACCCAGTTTGGGTAATTAAATACTGTAACTGAGGCTTGGCATCGCTAATTACGTATTAAAATCCAGCGGCTATTTACATTTCTGCGCCTGGATTTCTACTGGAAGCTGGCGGTTAATGTCACCAGTTATGCAAACCCGATGGCATCTGCCTGTAAAAGGGTGATTGTAAAAGCTGAGCACTTTACCTATAAATTCATCTCGCTAATAAGCAACGCGCTCGTGACTGAAAGTCAAAGAGTCTTTGGAAAGTAGTTGGGTGTTTTATTTCCTTTTAAAAAACCGTATCTGATGGCAGCCAGGCAAGTTCTGGAGAGCAGTGCGAGTGTCGGAGTGCCAGCGCCGAGCTCGGTGAGCCCGGGCAGGGTGATAAATAGCGGCTCCTCAATTACATCTCTGCTTTATTCCCCAAGTGACTTGTACTCGGCTTGATATACAGGCACCGTGATTGCACTTGTTTCCCACTGCAAGGGAAATGCCCTTCATGAGCGCGTTATTAATTAGGCGGAGCTGTAATTGTGGGGGCGGCTCTGCCGTGCCCAGGTAGCCCATCCCTGGCGCTGGCAGAGCGCTCCCACACACGGGACAGCTTGGCTGGCACTGGGGGGGCACAGCCCCTTCCCACCCCGCTGTGGCTCTCTCTGGAAACGCCCATTCCCTGTGTCCGTGGGAGATTTTTTCCATTTATCGCGCGGCCCTTGTTTCCCTTTAATAAACCTGTAATTGTACATGCTCACGGGTATTTGCCGTGCCTCACGCCTTGACATCTCCTGCCTGAACCTTATCCAGGTTAAGAGAGGTCACGAGTCAGTAATGATTTCCCAAGAGCCCCAACCCAGAATCTATTTTTTTATTTGGAATATCTTTTATTTAATTAAGCACTGAACCAGGCAGACGGTGTTTCCTGCACACCCTGCCAGTACAAGGAATATCTCAGTGAATTTCCAGGGGAGGATTTCTCCCTCCCACTGTGCCAGGCGGGCAGTGCCCACAGAACCCTGCTCTGGGCTCCTGCTTCCTTTCCCCCTCTCTCCTTCTCTCTCTTTTTAATTATGAAAATCAAGGAACCCATAATTCCCATGGCAGCTGTGACTACATACAGACTTAACCATAAACTGTGCAGCAAATGCTTGGTTTGTGGAAAATCATGTTCTCTGACATATGTTTCTCATTATGGGGTAGATTTGCAAAGGAACAAGGCTGGTTCCTCCCGCAGGTGCAAAGTAGAGCCCTGCATTTCCCATGCCCTGCTCTGCACCTGCAGCCCAGCACGTGGAGGGACAAGGACCCAGGCTTTGCCTTCCCTTTGCAATGAAAGCAGAGGAGCAGTCCCTGTGTCCCTGTGCCCATCACACACCTGAGGGATGTTTGGGGATGCACCACAGCTGTGCTGGGAATAACCCGGGGTAGTGAAAGGTGTCCCTGCCCGTAGCAGGGGGTGGAACAAGGGGTGGAACCCAAACCATTCTGGGATTCCTCCCGAGGGGCAGTGGAGGGGCAGGTACCCATCTCCTCACTCTGTGACCTGTGACAGGGCTTGAGGAAATGGCTGCACCCGAGTCAGGAGAGGTTTAGGTTGGATATCAGGAAAAGGTTCTGTCCTCAGAGGGTGCTGGGCACTGGACAGGATCCCCAGGGAATGGTCATGGCCCCAAGGCTGCCAGAGCTCCAGGAGAGTTTGGACAGTGCTCTGAGACACAGGGTGGGACCATTGGGCTGTCCTGTCCGGGACCATGAGTTGGATCAATGATCTTATGGATCCCTTTCAACTCAGCATATTCTCTGATTCTAGGGCTGTCCAGGCCTCTGAGGGTCCCTCAAGTCCCAGGACCGACCCGTGAGGTCTGGGCTGCTGCAGTGGGACCTGTCCCTTGGCATGTCACCCAAGAACAGGGGCTGAGCAGTGACAACCCTGCAGCCGCCGAGCAGGATCCCACAGGGCAGGAGGGGCACCAGGGGATGTTCGTCCTCATCTGAGCGGCGGGATGGAGACAGCCCTGGGCAGCTGGTGATCAGTGCCCCCCCTGATTTGTGACAGCCCTGGGCAGCTGGTGATCGGTGCCCCCCCTGATTTGTGACAGCCCTGGGCAGCTGGTGATCGGTGCCCCCCCTGATTTGTGACAGCCCTGGGCAGCTGGTGATCAGTGCCCCCCCTGATTTGTGACAGCCCTGGGCAGCTGGTGATCGGTGCCCCCCCTGATTTGTGACAGCCCTGGGCAGCTGGTGATCAGTGCCCCCCCTGATTTGTGACAGCCCTGGGGAGCTGGTGATCAGTGCCCCCACTGATCCTGATCCTGATCCCTGGGCAGGAGCAGCTCAGCCCCAGACCCTGCCGCTCCTGCCGCTCCCACTGTGCTGGGCTCAGCCACTGATCCTCCTCCATCTCCTTCCCCTAGTAAAGAGCACTTCCTCCCCCTCCTGGCTGCTCTAATTCCATCCTTCCATGGCATTAACTGTGCACTCCTGCTCTCCCACCACCAAACATTTTCATTTCAGCTCCTTTCCCACATCCTGTGTCCGCCTGTCTCCATCCAGAATTCCTGATGTCATGAAAAGTTCAACAACTTTAGCAGCAGCAGGTTGCAAACAGAGCAGAGAATTTCGTGTTAATCCAAAGGGGGTTGGCAGATCCATGGGCCAGGAGAAGGAAAGTTTCTGTTTCCTGCCCCCCTTTCAGTGTTGATGCAGATTATTCTGTACAGAAATTTGTTAATCTAACCCAACCTGCCTGGCAAGAGCCTCTTGGGACAGCAGATCTGACCCTGTTCCTCCATTTTGTCTGCTGAGATCTGTGCAAATTCGGGTTAGAAAAGGAAAAAAAAGGAAAAGGAAAAGGAAAGGAAAAGGAAAAGAAAAAAAAGAAAAAAAAAAAAAAAGAAAAAGAAAAAAAAAGAAAAAGAAAAAGAAAAAGAAAAAGAAAAAAAAAAAGAAAAAGAAAAAAGAAAAAGAAAAAGAAAAAGAAAAAGAAAAAAAGAAAAAAGAAAAAAGAAAAAAAAAAAAAAAGAAAAAGAAAAAGAAAAAGAAAAAGAAAAAGAAAAAGAAAAAGAAAAAGAAAAAGAAAAAGAAAAAGAAAAAGAAAAAAAAGAAAAAGAAAGCTTTGGATGTACAGAGGAATGTTTTCTAGTGTTTATTACACAACTGCTCCCGAGCTGTGAGAGTGCAGTTGCCATTAAGTATTAACTAGACAGGTATTAGCAATCGCCCATGTCACTGCTTTAAAGGAAATCAATAGACAACATAAATGCAAAATCAAAGGGTTCTTCCCCTAATGGTGTCATCTTGCCAGCACTGAGCAAATAAACCCCAAAGCACCTCTCACTGCTCCCCAGACCCTTCAGCAGGCTGGAATTGCCTGGGTGTCCTGGGACACGTGGGTCAGGGATCCCTATGGGTCAGAAATCTGTGAGGACCAGAGATCTGTGTGGGTCAGAGATCCCTGTGGGTCAGAAATCCCTGCGGGTCACAGATCCCGAGGGTCAGAGATCCGGGTCCGAGGGTCAGAGATCCCTGTGGGTCAGGCATCCCCGAGGGTCAGAGACCCCCGAGGGTCAGAGACCCCTGCCAAGAGCCGGCGGTGGAGCGCGCCCCGCGGTCCAGCAGGACCCCAGTGATGCTGGCCATGCCTGCTGAGCCCGCTGGGCTGATGGAGCGTCAGGAGCACCTCGGCTGGTCGCAGTGACACCGCTCTGCCCGGCCAGGGGCGGCTCGGCTGAGCTCATCCCCGGGGCTCAGGGGCCTTCCCGGTCCCACAGGACACACGGGAGCAGGGCAGCTCCTTCCCTGCCCCTTGGCGGGGTGACAGGGTAACCCCAAGAGCTCAGCCTTACCTGCTGCAGGTCCCACAGCAGCTGTGGGCAGGGCAGGGCACATTCCCGTGTGGGGCACCCCACGGGAGCCCATCCCGGGGGCACCAGCCGGGATCAGCCCCAGCGGGACGCGGCGGGCACGGGGCTCAGAGCTGGCCGTGCCCAGCCCACCGAGCGTGGGTGGCCCTGTGGTCCCACGGCAGTGACAGCCCCGGGCTGTGCTGCCTGCCCGGGAGCAGCTCCATGTGTTCCATCTTGCTCCCTGCTAGGAAATCACATTTCCTTCAGGGGCTGAATTTTCCAACCTCCACTTCCAGGCGCAACTTCAAGTGAAGAATGAAGATTATATTTTTAGGAAGTGTGATCGTTTGCTGGGAAAAAGCACACAGAGCACATAACATAACGAGAGAAGTTGCCTCATTAGATTAATTAACTTGTGCAGGCGAAGCCTCACACGCCAGCTCCGGAGGGAGCAGAGCCCCAGCTGCCACCACTCCCTGAGCAGGGAGGGCACCCGGTGCCTCAGGAATGTTCTGCTTCTCGTGGGCTTGCAGGAGATGTCTACAACCTGTGGCCCTTGGAGCCAGTCCAGAGAGGGCCACAGAGATGCTCCAAGGCCACAGAGATGCTCCAAGGTGACAGAGATGCTCCAAGGCCACAGAGATGCTCCAAGAGGCTCTGCTCTGGGGCCAGCCTGGGAGAGCTGGGAATGTTCCCCTGGAGAAGGGAAGGCTCCAGGGAGAGCTCAGAGCCCCTGGCAGGGCCTGAAGGGGCTCCAGGAGAGCTGCAGAGGGACTGGGGACAAGGGATGGAGGGACAGGAGCCAGGGAATGGCTCCCACTGCCAGAGGGCAGGGATGGATGGGACATTGGGAATTGGGAATTGTTCCCTGTGAGGGGTGCAGCAGCTCCTGTGCCATGGCTGCTGAGGTGGGACCCTTTCCCCAGCCCTGTGCCACCTTCCCTTGCTGCACAGCCCGCTCCCTCCCAACCACCAGCCCTATAATTCAATGTCAAGGGGGCTTATGTAATATTTAGGTGTGTATTACACTAAATTAATCTTAACATGAAAATCTTTTGATTACATAGTGTGTTTTTGTCATTGATTGATTAATTCATTTATTCATATAGTAATGCTATGTCCAACTTCTATTTATATTCAGTTGTAAGAGAAAGTTCCTATTCATGTCAGAGGAGATGAATTAAAATAGTTATCACTGGTATTTGCCAGCCGACTGTTTCAGAAGGTCCCTTTACAATGTGTGCTCTCATTCCTGTACCAGCTGCCTGCCAGGAATCCCTGCACATTCTCATCCTCCCCAGGGGAGCTGGAGAGGCTGGGGTGCTGATCCCTTCCAGCATGTGGGAACCCAGAACATCCCTCTGGCAGTCCTGCACTGCCAGGGGGCTCAGAGACCCTGGCACAGAGCTCAAAATGCCCCTGTGGGTTTGATTATGACCCATGGAGCAAGTTACCAACCTTAGACGAAGATCTGCAAGCCATGACAAATTAAGTAGAATGATAGTGAAGTTATCATGGGGTGGAAAAGTAGATTTTGGGGTTTCTGGTATGGGGGTTCAGGGGGCAAGATGGAGGGATCTGGGCATGTCCAGCCTTTCTCCTTCTTCTCCTTGGCCTCCATCTCCTGCTGTGATGGTGGCACTTTTGGATTAGTTCAGAGTAGGAGCTCAGTGTCTAACACAGGTGATAGGCATTGGGCAGTAACTGTAAACATTGTACACACAGTTTTTAGTATAAAAAGATAACACCACCCTGGGGCAGGCAGAGTGCCTCTGTCTGTCCTGCTGAGCAGATCTCGGCTGGACAGGAGAAAGAATTTTATAGATAAGGAACAATAAACAGCCTTGAGAGCGAGAACTGAAGAGCTCTGACTCCTTCTTCGAGTGCCGGGCTGGGAAAGGAGAATTTCTGACACATCTCGGGGTCGCTGTGAGCAGCAGAGACCCCGACACCAGCACA
This sequence comes from Diglossa brunneiventris, assembly GCA_019023105.1. Lineage (NCBI taxonomy): Eukaryota > Metazoa > Chordata > Aves > Passeriformes > Thraupidae > Diglossa > Diglossa brunneiventris. The sequence goes on from CM032360.1 coordinate 38,648,029, forward strand.
GAGGGCTGGGCAGCCAGGGCAGCCCCCGTGCCCAGAGCAGGGGCTGGGACAGCTCCAGGGACAGGGGATGCCCAAAGGTGGCGTGGCACCGTGTGACACAGGGGCCCTGGCACTGCCACACCCTGGCATGGCCGTGCCACCCGCCCTGGAGCTGCCACAGCCCTCCCTGGGCAGCAGCACTGCAGGGCTGAGCCGTGGGCAAGGCTGGGCTGCCGTGTGTGAGGCTGCCCTGATCCAGGACAGATCCCTCCTCATTTAAAAGTAGTGGCTAATTAATTGTCATCCTCTAACAGGCTTTGCCATTAAGGCAGAGCGTCCAAGGGCCCCACAAGGCTGTCACCACGGTGACACGTGTCCCCTCAGCCCCTCACCCTCCTTCCCAGCCATGGAGAGTGTGGGGGAGTGACCTGCTCCACGAGGCATGTCCCTTGTCCCCAGCCACAGCAAAGCCTGGGAGCTGGCCCCAGCTGCTGTCCCTTGTCCCCAGACACTGTCCCTTGTCCCCAGTCCCTGTCCCTCATCCCCGCTGCCTGTCCCAGACACTGTCCCCGTCCCAGCCCTGTCCCCTCGTCCCCAGTCCCTGTCCCTCAGTCCCTGTCCCAGGAGATGTCCCTTGTCCCCATCCCTGTCCTCCATGCCCTGTCCCTTGTCCCCAGTCCCTCGTCCCCAGCCCTGTCCCTTGTCCCCAGCCCCTGTCCCTCATCCCCAGCCCCTGTCCCTTGTCCCCAGACACTGTCCCTTGTCCCCAGACACTGTCCCCATCCCAGCCCCTGTCCCTCATTCCCAGCCCCTGTCCCTCGTCCCCAGTCCGTGTCCCTCGTCCCCAGTCCCTGTCCCCTGCCCTGTGTGCTCAGCCCCAAGGCTCAGCAGCCCCAGCAGCTCCTGCCTGGCTCCCCGGGGATGCAGGAATTGGTGGCAATTGGAAAATTGGAATCAGCACCAATCCGTTCTGCTCCTGTCACACAACAACGGAGCCACCGGGACGTGGCTGTGCACACACGGAATGTACCTTCTGCTATTTATAAGTGTTTCCCTCAATTAAGGGGAATATAAAACCTGTGAGAAATCTACTTGGAAGCATTCCCTTTTGGGTGGGAAAACGCTTCCATCCAAGTGATACCAGCAGGGAGAGGAGCAGCCCCAGCACTCAGAGGGCAGCTGGGCCCTGGGTGCCCTGGGGCAGAGGGGCACTCCCAGCCCCAAACCACCTGTCTGACCCACCAGCGCTGGCCTTCCCTGAGCATTTCTGTGCCAGGGATGGCGAGGGATGGCGAGGGCCTGGACACCAGCTTGTCTGGGCCACGCACAGGTCGGCAGGGCTGCTCAGGAAGGGGTGCAGCGGGGTTTGCACTGTCACGCTCGACTCTGTTGAGCAATATTCACACAAGCAGGTGTACAGAATCTTCATTTTCATGCAAATCCCCCCGCAGCCAGGCAGGTGCGTTTCCTGATCTCTATTCATCATCTGGAAATCCAATAACTTGGCTTGTGTGCTTGCAGCTGGTTAGGGGCTGACCCAGTGTGCACTTGAGCATGGATTTCAGGTCTGGGCAGCAGAGAAATAGCTTTTTTTCCCCCTGGCCTTTTTAAAATTAAGTGCAAGCCCCTCTGTGTTGGTGCAATGTTCATGTTGCAGGATCAAGCATTTAGAAGTCAGGAAATTCCATAACTTAAGGTTACTCCAGCGATGCCACGTTGAGGCATCACCCATTTGATGTGGGGTTTTTTTGTATGTCTAATTGTAAATATTAATAATTGAACAGTAAAATAAGCAATATTAAAATATGATAGTATTTCAGACTATTGAAACAAAGAGAATTGTGGCAGGAGATCCCAGGTGTGGGCTCAGAGCCCTTGGAGATGGCCTTGCTGAGCCTGACAGGCTGGGAATGGGTCCCCAGGCTGTGACAGAGCATGGCTGGGGCTAAGGTGTCTCCCCAGGGGGGGATTTTGCACTGTTATTGTGGAAAAACAGCTCAAATCCAGGGTTTTGGGAGGGGCTGGAGGCTGCTGGCCCCAGGGTGGCCAAGGCACCTCAGGAATTTCAGCATCCCCCAGGCTGAGCATCCCTGGCACCCAGTGGGGACCCCAGCTGCAGAGGGACTTCAAACACAGCAATTCTGTTTCCTCCTCCTCATGGGGAAAAAATAAACCCAGGGGTTTTCCAAGGGGGAACAGCTGTGATCCTGGTGCCAGGAGCTCCTGTGGCTCCGAGCTGGCAGCGGCGGGTGGGCCCCCAGTCTGTGCCCTGTGCTGGGGCTGTGAACCACACCTGCCCCAGGCAGGCAGGCTCTGCCCTCCCTTTGCCAGCCCTCAAACACCAGCATGATTCTGCTGCTGCTGCTTCCTCAGAGATTCTGGTTTGGGTTTGCTTGTTTCAAGCAGGAAAAATATTTGTTTCTTTTATTATCTTAAAAATAGACCAAAAAAGTAAATTATTCTTTTGTTCTTTTTTTTTTCCCTCTGGAAAACAGAGGGAACAGAAGGGTACATGACCTTTGGGAATGAGCCAGACATGAAAAGGTTTGACAAAGAGAGACTTGGAGCCTCCTGGTCTAATGGAAGGTGTCCCTGCCCAGGGGGCCGGACCAGATGATCCCCAAGGTCCCTTCCAACCCAAGCCACTCCATGATTCTGTGATTTTGGTCATTCACTGACTCTTCCACGCAAGAAGGAGCAAAATCTCATTGTGAGGGGATAAACCAAAACCCTGATGGGATGAGTTGCCCTCCCCAAGCCAGGACCTGCTGCCTCCCATGGCTGCTGGCCGGGGAGCTGCTGAGGTGCAGCCCCTGTGCTCCAGTTCCAGAGCAGAGGTGCACAGGTTATTGCTGTCCAGCTGCTGCAGCTGCTGTGCTTTCATTGCAAAATCATATTTTTTTCAAATGAAGTAGCAGAAAACAGCTTTACATTTTTGTTATCCCTTCCAGCACAAAATAAAAAATGCCTTTGCTGCCAGTACCTGATTCAATCAAGTGGAGCACGTTGGATACCCACGGGCTACACACACTGGAAAGAGCTGACTTGTATTTTAATTAATAATGCGATACAGCATCTCCAGACCCCGGCCTCTGGCAACGCTCCTGCCTTGCTTCATTATTTGCTGTAAACAATTTCCAAGCGATGTGTAGACAACCCTATTCTTTAATTTCTGCTAATTCATAACACCAGCAAAATGCAGGATTTTTCTTGTGCAATAAAGCCAGCGATTCAACCTGCTTCCCCCCTCCTGGAGGATTTCAGACCGGTTCTGACCTCAGACCAAGAACCTCCACGACTGCTCAGCCGGGATCCTGTGGGTCTGGCAGGTGGGGATGCAAGAGGTGGCTCTGGGGGGAACGAGGAGCAGCCCCAGTGTAGGATGCAGGAGTCGCTGCCCTCTCCAGGAGCTGAGTCCATACTCCAGGCTGCAAAGGGAATGGGATCTCAATCTACCGACAGTTTTCTCACTTTTACTGTCCCAGTTCTCACCCATCCCACTGGGAGGTGAGTGGGTGGCCAGGGGGCTCAGTGGCCAGCCAGAGTTAACCCCTGGCTTTGTTCTGTCCAGCCCTGCAGTTCCTCTGGCAAGGAACCAGCTGGCCCTGCCCAGATCCAGCACAAAGCCCATTTCTGTGGCCGTGGGGACACGCTCTCTCCAGATGGGTAGAAAGGTGGGTGCAAGGCAGAGGGTACAGCTTGCACACTGGCAGGTGCAGGCAGCATTGCTCTGTCTGTGATCTCCCTGCTGCTTTCACAGAATCACCACCGTTGGAAGAGCCATGAGATCACCTAATCCAGCCATCAGCAGTTTTGCTGCATTAATTCACCTGATCCTTTCATCCTGTGCATTTAGCTCCGGCAGCTCCAGGATCAGTTTCCCAAATCCAGCACAAACGTACCCAGGAACAGCTGTACTGTCCGTTTCCTACAGCCAGGACCCTGCATGGCCCCTCTCAGCACACACCTCTGAAATGTGCCTCAGCCTCCCGCTCGTCTGATGAGCAGCAGCTTGATCCCAGCCCCTGATGAAAGCGCCGACACCACAGATACAGGAAATTAGGGTGACACAGAACGCGCAGCCCCGCACGGCTGTGCTGTAATTACACAACTTCTAATAATTAAGTGCTCACTGATTATGCGTTGAAAGGAAGCTGAACACTATCAGATGGCATCGTTGCTGATTTATTGAGTTATTATTGGCCACACCCTAAAGCTCTGGCTGTTCTTCTTTTATCAAAACTCCTCATTTAACTGGATGGAGATGAAGAATTTTGCCCTGTAATCTTTCAGGCCAGAGTGTGTAATCTCCAAACCTTTTCAAATGCTATTTATAATCCCGAAGCATATTGTTTTGTGCTTGTTGAGTTTTATAAAAAACTATTTTTCCTGCAAGGATAAAAATAAAGTCAGCCAATGGCTTGTGCATTGAAGTCGGGTCACCACAAAGTGCAATAGGCAGGATTTTAAAAGGTCTGGTTTTACAATTTATTGAAGGCAAAAGAAAAGACTCCTGAAAGCTTCCCCATTCCGTGTGCACTGCAGTACATTATGTATAAAATAAGGTCACAGATGCATTATCTCCTTTCTAGACATCAGGCATGGGATGAAACAAAGCTGACAAGCCATTTACTGCGTGTTTTCTTTATTAATATCACAAACTTAATTCAGCTGCTAAAAGACTCTTTGCATAGAGCATGCCATTGACAAAAAGGTACTAGACAATCATAAAGAAAACAAGGTAAGTGATCTTCATCATTATTATTATTTATTCCATCTCTTCCCTTTTCCCCCATTACGCATTTCATTTGGAAAGCCACTGGGGAAAAAGCAACGGGAGGAAACGCGTTCTGCTTTCCCATCTGAATATCCTTAAGTCACATATGCTATAATATATTTGCATTTTTAAATAAATACCCCTGGCAAGAGCAGATGAGAAGTGGTTATTTATGTCTCGGGAAGCCGTGCCAGCCCGCAGCGCTGTCAGAAGGTCAAGCATGGCCTCCAACGCGGCCGTGCTCACGGTGACCTGGGAGCGCCGTCGATGGCTGCGAGGCCTGAGCACTCCATCGTCTGACACCCTGGCATCTGCCTTATTGGGATGTACACAGACAGCATGCATTTAAACAGCCCCAAGCTGCCTGCCCACAGCAGTCACGGGGCCCTGGTCCCTGGTGGAGCGGCTCCCAGCCCCGGCCTTGGTGAGCCAGCGAAGGGAGCCGGTGCATCTGGAGCGCGGCGCTGCCCGCACTCGCTGTTGGCATTTGCTCCATATTGCAAGGGAGAGTTATCATCTGCGTCATCTGGAACTTAATTACGCTCTGCCACCAGCCAAATCTGATTTTAAGCCTCTCTCAGAGAGAGTTCATCAAGCATAGCAACAAAAGGAGGGGAATTCTGCCCTCCAAAAGAGGCTCAACTGAACCCAAGAGCCCCTCAGGAGCAGCTGCTGCTGGGAGCCCCTGTGACCATGGTGCTCAGTCAGCAGGGGCTGCCTGCAAAGGGCACCCTGAAATGGAGTGAGCCAATTCCTGCAAGATTTGCTCTGGTCTGATGGAGCAAACCCGAACCATGGCAGGAGATGAGGACTGCCTGGAGCAGGAGTCGAAGGCAGCATTAACGAGAATGAAGGACAGGATTTACCCATCCCAGGCTCAGGGACACTTTTGGGAGATCACCTGAGTGGAACATACCTGGCAGGGGCTGTTCCTGCTGGCCCTGTGGGGTAGGAGAGCTCACCTGGGGCGCCTGCAGACCCACAGGCCAGAGTGGCACCTGCTCTGCACCTCCCTCATCAAAGGCCACCCTCCTTCCGCTAACTGACAGCTCCTCTTGCAGAAGGCAAACCCCACGAGAGCCAGGCCCATGTCCAGTAACAGGGACCCTCAGGGGCTGTGGGAAGCCAGCAATTCTCCAGCAGCACTGTGTGATCCTCCTGCATGGTGTCCAGGCCCCCCAGCCCCAGCAGGGAGGGACGGAGGGACAGTGCCATGGGCAAGGACACATGTCCCCCAACATGGCCTGGCTGGTGGCTGGCAGTGGGGATAGACCAGCTATGTGCACTCTGCTGGAGAAGGGCTCTGCTCCAAGGGGGAAACTTTGCAGATTTTGAGGCTCTTGGAGCACTGCTGAAGTGACAGAAGAGGCAGATGGTTTTGAGATGGCATCCAGCAGGGGATAAGAGGGTTGGACAATGTGGAATGTCACCACAGAGCCCAGAGTGACGCTGCTGACAGGAGAAGCCTGTGTGAGTGCACCAGTGAGCCCCCAGGGGGGAGCAGGGCTGGGCTGTGTGTCACACCCAGGGCACTGTTAAACACGCTGCAGTCACACCCAGGGCACTGTTAAACACACTGCAGTCACACACTGGGCACTGTTAAACACGCTGCAGTCACACACTGAGCACTGTTAAACACACTGCAGTCACACTGGGCACTGTTAAACACACTGCAGTCACACCCAGGGCACTGTTAAACACGCTGCAGTCACACACTGGGCACTGTTAAACACGCTGCAGTCACACCCAGGGCACTGTTAAACACGCTGCAGTCACACACTGGGCACTGTTAAACACGCTGCAGTCACACCCAGGGCACTGTTAAACACACTGCAGTCACACCCAGGGCACTGTTAAACACGCTGCAGTCACACCCAGGGCACTGTTAAACACACTGCAGTCACACACTGGGCACTGTTAAACACGCTGCAGTCACACACTGAGCACTGTTAAACACACTGCAGTCACACTGGGCACTGTTAAACACACTGCAGTCACACCCAGGGCACTGTTAAACACACTGCAGTCACACACTGGGCACTGTTAAACACGCTGCAGTCACACACTGGGCACTGTTAAACACGCTGCAGTCACACACTGGGCACTGTTAAACACGCTGCAGTCACACCCAGGGCACTGTTAAACACGCTGCAGTCACACACTGGGCACTGTTAAACACGCTGCAGTCACACACTGGGCACTGTTAAACACACTGCAGTCACACCCAGGGCACTGTTAAACACGCTGCAGTCACACACTGGGCACTGTTAAACACGCTGCAGTCACACACTGGGCACTGCTAAACACACTGCAGTCACACCCAGGGCACTGTTAAACACGCTGCAGTCACACACTGGGCACTGTTAAACACGCTGCAGTCACACCCAGGGCACTGTTAAACACACTGCAGTCACACACTGGGCACTGCTAAACACGCTGCAGTCACACTGGGCACTGTTAAACACGCTGCAGTCACACCCAGGGCACTGTTAAACACGCTGCAGTCACACACTGGGCACTGTTAAACACACTGCAGTCACACCCAGGGCACTGTTAAACACACTGCAGTCACACCCAGGGCACTGTTAAACACACTGCAGTCACACCCAGGGCACTGTTAAACACGCTGCAGTCACACACTGGGCACTGTTAAACACGCTGCAGTCACACACTGGGCACTGTTAAACACACTGCAGTCACACTGAGCACTGTTAAACACGCTGCAGTCACACTGAGCACTGTTAAACACGCTGCAGTCACACCCAGGGCACTGTTAAACACGCTGCAGTCACACACTGGGCACTGTTAAACACGCTGCAGTCACACACTGGGCACTGTTAAACACGCTGCAGTCACACCCAGGGCACTGTTAAACACGCTGCAGTCACACCCAGGGCACTGTTAAACACACTGCAGTCACACACTGGGCACTGTTAAACACGCTGCAGTCACACACTGGGCACTGTTAAACACGCTGCAGTCACACCCAGGGCACTGTTAAACACGCTGCAGTCACACCCAGGGCACTGTTAAACACACTGCAGTCACACCCAGGGCACTGTTAAACACGCTGCAGTCACACTGGGCACTGTTAAACACACTGCAGTCACACTGGGCACTGTTAAACACGCTGCAGTCACACCCAGGGCACTGTTAAACACACTGCAGTCACACCCAGGGCACTGTTAAACACGCTGCAGTCACACCCAGGGCACTGTTAAACACGCTGCAGTCACACACTGGGCACTGTTAAACACACTGCAGTCACACTGGGCACTGTTTAAACACGCTGCAGTCACACTGGGCACTGTTAAACACACTGCAGTCACACTGGGCACTGTTAAACACGCTGCAGTCACACCCAGGGCACTGTTAAACACGCTGCAGTCACACTGGGCACTGTTAAACACGCTGCAGTCACACACTGGGCACTGTTAAACACGCTGCAGTCACACTGGGCACTGTTAAACACGCTGCAGTCACACTGGGCACTGTTAAACACACTGCAGTCACACCCAGGGCACTGTTAAACACACTGCAGTCACACCCAGGGCACTGTTAAACACACTGCAGTCACACTGGGCACTGTTAAACACGCTGCAGTCACACCCAGGGCACTGTTAAACACACTGCAGTCACACACTGGGCACTGTTAAACACACTGCAGTCACACTGGGCACTGTTAAACACGCTGCAGTCACACCCAGGGCACTGTTAAACACGCTGCAGTCACACTGGGCACTGTTAAACACGCTGCAGTCACACACTGGGCACTGTTAAACACGCTGCAGTCACACTGGGCACTGTTAAACACGCTGCAGTCACACCCAGGGCACTGTTAAACATACTGCACACACTGGGCACTGCTAAACACACCTCACTCCCTTTAAACACACCTCACTCCTGTCAAACACACCTCACTCCCTTTAAACACACCTCACTCCCTTTAAACACACCTCTCTTCTGTTAAACACACCTCACTCCTGTCAAACACACCTCTCTTCTGTTAAACACACCTCACTCCTATCAAACACCCCTCACCTGCAGGCACACCAGCACGGAGCTGCGCCTCCGGTGAAGGAACAGCCAGCATTGCTTCACATCTGCACCTTCACTGAAAACATTTATTCAATCAAAGGGAAAAATAAATGTGGTCCCTCTGCTCTGTCAAGTATAAACTGTTATTGATCCCCTAAATGAAATTTGTCCATGCTGATCGATCAAACACATTATCCTTTTTCCCCAGTCCATTACCAGCAATTGGAAACTTGCAGGCATCAATAGCATCTTGACCACACACAGCTGCATGTTCAGCCTCTGTTCACCAAACCCAAATCATTCCTGTCTCCCTCCTTCCCCTCCAAACCACAGGATCTCAGCATTATAAGCACATTTTTTCCATGGTGACGGGTAGAAGAACTGAATTTCATGAAATGCTGGGAATCAGTTTTGTTGTGTTAATCTCCAGCGCTGAGGTGATGGCCATGTCACAGCATGGGGACAGCACCAGGGCCCAGCCAGGAGCCCCAGCAGGGCCCTGGATGTGCAGTGATGGCCGTGTCACAGCGTGGGGACAGCACCAGGGCCCAGCCAGGAGCCCCAGCAGGGCCCTGGATGTGCAGTGATGGCCGTGTCACAGCATGGGGACAGCACCAGAGCCCAGCCAGGCTCGCAATGGGGTCCTGGATGTGTCCCAATATCAGCCCATGGCACCCTGGCTGGCCACATCCACTGGAGCAAACCAGTGGATTTTGGTATTTCCTAGGAGTGCATTTTTGCCAAAGCTGGTATTTATCGGGGTATTCCTGCTGTCCATGGCACAGTCCCCTCTCCATGGCTGTGGGGTGGCCCTGGCAGTGCAGGGGGACTCCTTGGGCTCACTGGGCTTTTCCCACCCAGACTTCCCCACTGTGCTGGGGTTCCACAGAGCAGGAGGTGACCCTGAGCCCAGAGGCAGAGCCACTCTGCAGGTGTCCTGCCAGCCCCACAGGCACCACACCCTGCTGCTCCTCTCACTGCCAGCGCAGGACAGGCACCTTCCCATGGCTTCCACAGCCCAGCAGGACATGGCCAGCCCTGTCCCTGTCCCTGCGCCTGTGCCTGTCCCTGTCCTTGTCCTTGTCCTTGTGTCTGCCCTGCCCCTGTCCCTGTGCCTGTCCCTGTGCCTGTCCCTGTGTCCCTGTCCCTGTCCCTGATCCTCTGCCTCTCCCTGGCCCTGGCCCTGGCCCTGTTCCCTCTCCCTGTTCCCTGTCCCCTGTTCCCAACCCCTGCCCCTGTCCCTGCCCCATTCCCTGTCCCTGTGCCTCTCCCCGTCCCTGTGTCCCTGTCCCTGTGTCCCTGTCCCTGTCCCCTGTCCCTGCCCTGTCCCTGTTCCCTCTCCCTCTCCCTGTTCCCTGTCCCTGTTCCCTCTCCCTGTTCCCTGTCCCCTGTTCCCAACCCCTGCCCCTGTCCCTGCCCCATTCCCTGTCCCTGCCCCTGTGCCTCTCCCTGTCCCTGTGTCCCTGTCCCTGCCCCATTCCCTGTCCCTGTGCCTGTCTCCTGGACAGCCAGCTCTGCAGGAAGGGACAGGGTCACACCCATCGTGTGCTGCTGACCCAGGGCCTGCAGCAGCCCCTGGGCACCAGGTGCTGGTTCCACAGGGCCAGTTGTGTTCTCTGTGCTGGATTCCCAAGGTCACAGAGGGCCCAGAGCCAGGGCAGGGCTCCAGGACAGGCTGGGCAGAGCTTGGAGCCGCCTGGTCCCGTAGCACTGGGGTGGAACTGGGTGATCCGTGGGGTCTCTTCCAACACAAAGCTTGCTGTTGTTCCAAGGCCTGGAGGGAGCTCAGGCCTTGGCAGAGCTCTGGTCCTTCAAAAGAACCCAGCTTCAGGTAGGCAGTGGAGAAAAGGCAAGGCTTGTCCCTCCACAGCCCCACCAGGGCTGGCTCTGCTGCTGTCAATAGCTCTTGTGTTTGTCTTTTGTCTTGCTGAGGGGTAATAATTTTCCGAGTGAGCTTAGGGAGCAGTGACTCTTTCATAAAACCAATAAGGGAGGGAGTCACAGGCCTTTAAAAATCACTCAGGAAATTATTGCTGACAAGCCTTTCTTGCCTCACCCCTCAGAAGGAGCACAGTGAGGAGTTAGGATGCTCTGCATGACACCAGCTCATGGATTTGCTGCTGTGTATGCTCAGCACCCCCAGGTTCTACCATGTCCTGCAGCTTCACTGGAGGTAACAGAAGCTCCAAGTATGCATTCTTTCAAATGTCTCATTTTGTCTAAATATGGCCAAAATCACATATCAGGTGTATAAACAACTGTGGAACATTTTGGGTGCTTTTTAGCACCTGCTCAAGTGCTAAAAACACAAATCCTGAGAAAAAGTGGAAACAGCTCTGCACTTGCTAAAAATACAAATCCTTAGGAAAAGTGGAAACAGCTCTGCCCCTGTGAAGAGGGAAGAGCCAAGTGCTGGTCCTGCTCCTGGACACACCACTCACAGCTGGGTTCACAGGGTCCCTCTTCTTCCAGCTGTGTGACAAGGACAAAGCACAGTGCAGCCAGAGACGCCTCTGCCCTGGTGCAAACCTGCCCTGGTGGGTGCAAACCTGCCCTGGTGGGAGCAAACCTGCCCTGGTGCAAACCTGCCCTGCCCTGGTGCAAACCTGCCCTGGTGCAAACCTGCCCTGCCCTGGTGCTAACCTGCCCTGGGGGGTGCAAACCTGCCCTGCCCTGGTGCAAACCTGCCCTGCCCTGGTGCAAACCTGCCCTGGGGGGTGCAAACCTGCCCTGGGGGGTGCAAACCTGCCCTGGTGGCTGCAAACCTGCCCTGCCCTGGTGCAAACCTGCCCTGGTGGCTGCAAACCTGCCCTGCCCTGGTGCAAACCTGCCCTGCCCTGGTGCAAACCTGCCCTGCCCTGGTGCAAACCTGCCCTGCTGTGCCCCAGGCAGCTGCACCACCCAGGAGAGCAGGGATCTGCAGCCCTGTGCTCCCAGCCAGCTCCCGGGCTGCAGGAAACACAGCCCAACAGAGACTGAGCTTTTCTGCAACGAGAGAAAAAACCTCACCCATCCCTATCAAGACTGCATCTCCTGATCTCACATATGTCTCCCAAAAAAGCTTATCTTGGCCCAGCACAGAGCCCTGTCCCTGGCTGGATTGGCCTGATGGTTCATTCCCTGCACCAAGCTGGACCATATTCTAGCCTGAATTAATCCAGGTTCTGCTCCGCACTGCTGCTCCTCGAGCCTCTTCCCTTCCCAGGAGTAGATGACATCTTTCCCCTCCCAGCCCCAGTGTTCCCCTTTCCCATCCCATCCCCTCCCATTATCCCATCCCATCCCATGGATCCCATCCCATCCCATTATCCCATCCCATCCCATCCCATCCCATCCCATTATCCCATCTCTTCCAGGGGAGAGAAGGGAAGGGAAGGGAAGGGAGGGAAGGAAGGGAAGGGAAGGGAAGGGGGAAGGGAAGGAAGGGAAGGGAAGGGAAGGAAGGGAAGGGAAGGGAAGGAAGGGAAGGGAAGGGAAGGGAAGGGAAGGGAAGGAAGGGAAGGGAAGGGAAGGGAAGGGAAGGGGAAGGGAAGGGAAGGAAGGAAGGGAAGGGAAGGGAAGGGAGGGAAGGGAAGGGAAGGAAGGGAAGGGAAGGGAAAGGGAAGGGAAGGGAAGGGAAGGGAAGGAAGGGAAGGGAAGGGAAGGGAAGGGAAGGGAAGGCTGCACTGGCTGAGGACCCACCCAGCCATGGTGACCTCAGGATTACAAGCCCCTCCAGCCTCCAGGCGTGAGGTGACACTGGTGACACGAGTGGCAGCAGGTCTCAGCCTGCCCCAGTCACATCCTCCCAGCAGGACAGCAGCTGGCTGTGTTTCATGACCTGGGACACAGTGGCATCAGTGGAGAGAATGGCTAAAAAAGGAGGAGGAGGAGGAAAAAGTGGAGGAGGAGGAGAAAAGAAGAAGGAAAACAGGATAAAATAGATTAGACTTGAAGAAAACCTAAGAAATAAAATAAAATCCAATAAACAGAAAGAAAAATAAGGTAATAAAAACCAAGGGATGAAATAAAAACCGAGAACTAGAATAAGGACTCCTGCTCTTGAATTTAGACTTAAAACAAAATAGTTAGCTTTTAATATGCCTATTCTTTCTCCCAGCTTCTCCACCCAGCTAAACTCAACTGATTTCATTCTGCTCCAGTGCTTCTCCACTGACTCCTTGGGCTCTTTAACAAACAGTATCCATATGTGGATGTTCTTCCCCAAAACACCCGTTCCCTCCTTTACCTGCACTTTTGTGCCCAAGTGCCCCTGCCATTCTCTGTGAGCTGTAAATTCTCCTCCTCTAAAGAACCCAGCAGAGGAAGAAACCCTCTTCACCCAAGGCTACAGATGCTCCTTCCCCCTCAGGCCCTGCTGGGTGTACTTTGCAGAGGAATTAAGTTTAAACTTTTATTTTTTTTCCTCAATTCTGAGCATGGAAGAACAGGGAGTGCCCTGTGAGCACCCAGCAGGTTCCACCTCCCCTGGCACCTCCTGGGAAACCAAACTCAGCCCCAGGAGATGGAGCTTCAGGAGCCCCTGCACCTCCTCGTTCGTTCCAGAAGTGTAATACACCAGTGGGTTTTTCTCTCTAATCACAGGATGAGCTTTTAAAAGGAAAACAACCGAGTCCAGCAGGTTCTTGCTATGATATTTGCTGGGGGATAATTCAATTATTGTAGAAATTATTTTAAACATTAAGATGCACAAAGTTCAGTTTCCCCTGTTTCTGTGACTATCACCCAAGCTATTGATAAGATGTCTAAATTTATTGCAGAATAATTCTGCAGGAAAAGAGATAAAAGGTTCCTGAATAAAATATGAGGCGAGAGCTGTAAATTGTAGCAATGCATATCATTTCATTCAAATGTAGGAAGCAATTACCATCTGCTATACTCATCAGTTCCCTCTTTATGACTTAATTATATGTTAATGCTATCAGATCAAGGAAAGGGCACAATAGATGAATGAGTGAAAGAAACAGAAAAGATTCAGCAACAAGACAAAAGGCAGATGAAAAGTAACCCAAGAACAGAATTGATTTCATTTGTTGGGAGAGGAGTTAATTTAAATAGTATATTCTATCATCTCCCGTGCTGTACTGAGATAATATAAATCATGTGTTTGTGAATTTGCTTCATACAATTTTAACAAAAGCATTCAAGTTTCTGAAAACCCAGGGTCTGCAGGTTTTGATTTATTTATGAAATGAGTAACATTTACAAAGAAAGAGCAGTGAGTGACACCAAAGCATTTAAATGATTATTAACAGCACTTTGCTGTACAAGTACGAGATGACAGAGGGGAAGGCAACGAGCTGAGCTCAGGCCCCTCCTGTCTGGGCTCCAGGACCAGACCTGGAACTGGGATCACCTCCCGTGGACATGGGGTGGTGAAGGGGCACGGCCACCACAGCCACCACATCATAGCCACAGCCACAACAGCCACCACAGCCATGGCCACAGCCACCACAGCCACCACAGCCACCACATCATAGCTCCCACAGCCACCACAGCCACCACAGCCATAGCCACAGCCACCACAGCCACCACAGCCACCACATCATAGCCACAGCCACCATAGCCATGGCCACAGCCACCACATCATAGCCACAGCCACCACAGCCACCACAGCCACCACAGCCACCACATCATAGCCACCACAGCCACCACAGCCACCACAGCCATGGCCACAGCCACCACAGCCACCACAGCCACCACAGCCACCACATCATAGCCACCACAGCCACCACAGCCACCACAGCCATGGCCACAGCCACCACAGCCACCATAGCCATGGCCACAGCCCCCACAGCCACCACAGCCACCACAGCCACAACACACAGGGCCAGAGAGCCAGGGAGGCCACAAGGGGTGGTGACCCTAAGACCCCTCAGGTCTCTCCGCAGGACTGAGCAGCTGCCCTCCCCCAGCCGCTCGGGTTTGATGGTTCTGGATGGGTCCTGGCAGAGCTGCTGACAACCTGCACCCTGCACCTGCACCCTGCACCCCTCATCCAAAACCCTGCAGCCCTGTAACCTGTACCCTGTATCCCTGTACCCTGCACCCTGTATCCCTGCACCCTGTATCCCTGTATCCCTGCACCCTGTATCCCTGTATCCCTGTATCCCTGCACCCTGTATCCCTGTATCCCTGTATCCCTGTATCCCTGTATCCCTGCACCCTGTACCCTGTATCCCTGCACCCTGTATCCCTGCATCCCTGCATCCCTGTATCCCTGCATCCCTGCACCCTGCACCCTGTATCCCTGTATCCCTGTATCCCTGTATCCCTGCACCCTCTATCCCTGCACCCTGTATCCCTGCACCCTGTATCCTGTATCCCTGTATCCCTGTATCCCTGTATCTCTGTATCTCTGTATCCCTGTACCCTGTATCCCTGTATCCCTGTATCCCTGCACCCTGTATCCCTGTATCCCTGTATCCCTGTATCCCTGCACCCTGTATCCCTGTATCCCTGCA
This sequence comes from Diglossa brunneiventris, assembly GCA_019023105.1. NCBI lineage: Eukaryota > Metazoa > Chordata > Aves > Passeriformes > Thraupidae > Diglossa > Diglossa brunneiventris. The sequence continues at coordinate 38,663,287 of CM032360.1, forward strand.
CCCTGCATCCCTGTATCCCTGTATCCCTGTATCCCTGTATCCCTGTATCCCTGCACCCTGTACCCTGTATCCCTGCACCCTGTATCCCTGCATCCCTGCATCCCTGTATCCCTGCATCCCTGCACCCTGCACCCTGTATCCCTGTATCCCTGTATCCCTGTATCCCTGCACCCTCTATCCCTGCACCCTGTATCCCTGCACCCTGTATCCCTGTATCCCTGTATCCCTGTATCCCTGTATCTCTGTATCTCTGTATCCCTGTACCCTGTATCCCTGTATCCCTGTATCCCTGCACCCTGTATCCCTGTATCCCTGTATCCCTGTATCCCTGCACCCTGTATCCCTGTATCCCTGCACCCTGCATCCCTGCACCCTGTATCCCTGTATCCCTGTATCCTGTATCCTGCACCCTGTATCCCTGTATCCCTGTATCCCTGTATCCCTGCACCCTGTATCCCTGTATCCCTGTATCCCTGTATCCCTGCATCCCTGTATCCCTGTATCCCTGTATCCCTGCACCCTGTATCCCTGTATCCCTGTATCCCTGTATCCCTGCATCCCTGTATCCCTGTATCCCTGTATCCCTGTATCTCTGTATCCCTGCACCCTCTATCCCTGCATCCCTGCATCCCTGTATCCCTGTATCCCTGTATCCCTGTACCCTGTATCCCTGTATCCCTGTATCCCTGTATCCCTGTATCCCTGTATCCATGCACCCTGTATCCTGTATCCCTGTATCCCTGTATCCCTGTATCCCTGTATCCCTGTATCCCTGTATCCCTGTATCCCTGCACCCTGTATCCCTGTATCCCTGTATCCCTGTATCCCTGTATCCCTGCATCCCTGCACCCTGTATCCCTGTATCCCTGTATCCCTGTATCCCTGTATCCATGCACCCTGTATCCCTGTATCCCTGTATCCCTGTATCCCTGTATCCATGCACCCTGTATCCCTGTATCCCTGCACCCTGTATCCCTGTATCCCTGTATCCATGCACCCTGTATCCTGTATCCCTGTATCCCTGTATCCCTGTATCCCTGTAACCCTGTATCCCTGTAACCCTGTATCCCTGTATCCCTGCACCCTGTATCCCTGTATCCCTGCACCCTGTATCCTGTATCCCTGTATCCATGCACCCTGTATCCTGTATCCCTGTATCCCTGTAACCCTGTATCCCTGTAACCCTGTATCCCTGTATCCCTGCACCCTGTATCCCTGTATCCCTGCACCCTGTATCCCTGCACCCTGTATCCCTGTATCCCTGCACCCTGTATCCCTGTATCCCTGTATCCCTGCACCCTGTATCCCTGCACTCTGTATCCCTGCACCCTGTATCCCTGTATCCCTGTATCCCTGTATCCCTGCACCCTGTATCCCTGCACCCTGTATCCCTGTATCCCTGTACCCTGTATCCCTGCATCCCTGTATCCCTGTATCCCTGCACCCTGTATCCCTGCACCCTGTATCCCTGTATCCCTGTATCCCTGTATCCCTGCACCCTGTATCCCTGCATCCCTGCACCCTGTATCCCTGTATCCCTGTATCCCTGCATCCCTGCACCCTGTATCCCTGTACCCTGTATCCCTGTATCCCTGTATCCCTGTATCCATGCACCCTGTATCCCTGCATCCCTGCACCCTGTATCCCTGTATCCCTGTATCCCTGTATCCCTGTATCCATGCACCCTGTATCCTGTATCCTGTATCCCTGTAACCCGTATCCCTGTAACCCTGTATCCCTGTATCCCTGCACCCTGTATCCCTGTATCCCTGCACCCTGTATCCTGTATCCCTGTATCCCTGTATCCCTGCACCCTGTATCCTGCACCCTGTATCCCTGTATCCTGTATCCCTGCACCCTGTATCCCTGTATCCCTGCACCCTGTATCCCTGTATCCCTGTATCCTGTATCCCTGCACCCTGTATCCCTGTATCCATGTGTCCCTGCATCCCTGCACCCTGTATCCCTGTATCCCAGTATTCCTGTATCCCTGTATCCCTCTATCCCTGCACCCTGCACCCTGTATCCATGCACCCTGTATCCCTGCACCCGTATCCCTGCTCCCTGTACCCCTGTATCCCTGTATCCCTATATCCCTGCATCCTGTATCCCTGCACCCTGTATCCCTGTATCCATACACCCTGTATCCCTGCACCCTGTATCCCTGTATCCCTGTATCCCTGTATCCCTGCATCCCTGTATCCCTGTATCCCTGTATCCCTGCACCCTGTATCCCTGTATCCCTGTATCCCTGTATCCTGCATCCCTGTATCCCTGTATCCCTGTATCCCTGCACCTGTATCCCTGTATCCCTGTATCCCTGTATCCCTGCATCCCTGTATCCCTGTATCCCTGTATCCCTGTATCTCTGTATCCCTGCACCCTCTATCCCTGCATCCCTGCATCCCTGTATCCCTGTATCCCTGTATCCCTGTACCCTGTATCCCTGTATCCCTGTATCCCTGTATCCCTGTATCCCTGTATCCATGCACCCTGTATCCTGTATCCCTGTATCCCTGTATCCCTGTATCCCTGTATCCCTGCACCCTGTATCCCTGTATCCCTGTATCCCTGTATCCCTGTATCCCTGTATCCATGCACCCTGTATCCTGTATCCCTGTATCCCTGTAACCCTGTATCCCTGTAACCCTGTATCCCTGTATCCCTGCACCCTGTATCCCTGTATCCCTGCACCCTGTATCCCTGCACCCTGTATCCCTGTATCCCTGCACCCTGTATCCCTGTATCCCTGTATCCATGCACCCTGTATCCTGTATCCCTGCTCCCTGTAACCCTGTATCCCTGTAACCCTGTATCCCTGTATCCCTGCACCCTGTATCCCTGTATCCCTGCACCCTGTATCCCTGTATCCCTGTATCCCTGCACCCTGTATCCCTGCACCCTGTATCCCTGTATCCCTGCCCTGTATCCCTGTATCCCTGTATCCTGCACCCTGTATCCCTGCACTCTGTATCCCTGCACCCTGTATCCCTGTATCCCTGTATCCCTGTATCCTGCACCCTGTATCCCTGCACCCTGTATCCCTGTATCCCTGTACCCTGTATCCCTGCATCCCTGTATCCCTGTATCCCTGCACCCTGTATCCCTGCACCCTGTATCCCTGCATCCCTGCACCCTGTATCCCTGTATCCCTGTATCCCTGCATCCCTGCACCCTGTATCCCTGTATCCCTGTATCCCTGTATCCCTGTATCCCTGTATCCCTGCACCCTGCACCCTGTATCCCTGCACCCTGTATCCCTGTATCCCTGTATCCCTGCATCCCTGCACCCTGTATCCCTGTACCCTGTATCCCTGTATCCCTGTATCCCTGTATCCATGCACCCTGTATCCCTGCATCCCTGCACCCTGTATCCCTGTATCCCTGTATCCCTGTATCCCTGTATCCATGCACCCTGTATCCTGTATCCCTGTATCCCTGTAACCCTGTATCCCTGTAACCCTGTATCCCTGTATCCCTGCACCCTGTATCCCTGTATCCCTGCACCCTGTATCCTGTATCCCTGTATCCCTGTATCCCTGCACCCTGTATCCCTGCACCCTGTATCCCTGTATCCTGTATCCCTGCACCCTGTATCCCTGTATCCCTGCACCCTGTATCCCTGTATCCCTGTATCCTGTATCCCTGCACCCTGTATCCCTGTATCCATGTGTCCCTGCATCCCTGCACCCTGTATCCCTGTATCCCAGTATTCCTGTATCCCTGTATCCCTCTATCCCTGCACCCTGCACCCTGTATCCATGCACCCTGTATCCCTGCACCCTGTATCCCTGCTCCCTGTACCCCTGTATCCCTGTATCCCTATATCCCTGCATCCTGTATCCCTGCACCCTGTATCCCTGTATCCATACACCCTGTATCCCTGCACCCTGTATCCCTGTATCCCTGTATCCCTGCACCTGTATCCCTGTATCCCTGTATCCCTGTATCCCTGTATCCCTGTACCCTGTATCCCTGTATCCCTGTATCCCTGTATCCCTGCACCCTGTATCCCTGTATCCCTGTATCCCTGTATCCTGTATCCCTGCACCCTGTATCCATGCACCCTGTATCCCTGTACCCTGTATCCCTGCGTCCCTCCATCCTGCATCCTGCACCCTTCTGACTATACGTGCCCATGCAGAAAAGTAATCATGGAATAATGCAATTTGCTTAAATATCACATGGTGGGGTTAGAGCACAAGAAAGGATGTGATCTCCTGACAGAGCTCGGGTGCCTTTAACTCCCCCCAGTGTCAGCAGGAGCAGTGGGGCTGGAGCAAACCCGTGGGGTGGCCTCCCAGAGAGGGGGGCACAGCTGGAGTTAGAGGCACAGCCAAGTGACACCCCTGTCCAGCACTGCACAGGGAGACTTAAACACCATGGGCACCCAGTGCTCCTCTGAAACAGCAAAACAAGCCAAGGCTGAACACCTCTTACTTGGGGGCTGAATGCAGATTTGGATTAGGTATTAGGAGGAAATTGTTCCTGTGAGTGCAGGCTGGACAGTGGGAGGTGTCCCTGCCAGGGCAGGGGGGCGCAGGATGGGCTTTAGGGTCCCTTCCCACCCAAGCCATCCTGTGCATCCATGATTGCCACTGCACAGCAGGGACTCACTGAGGGGTTTGCCCCACTGAGAGGGGTCACCCTCCTGCAGCAGTGAAGCTCTCAGAGGGCTGGACCTGCATCCCTTTGTGGGCACCAGCACCAGGGCCTGCCCACACCCTCAGCGCTGTGTGTGCAGCAGAGATGGGCTGGGAAGTTCCAGAGAAAGAAAGCAGTTTTGTACTAATTCCCTTAATTTATTCACATCAAATGTCAATGCAGTGTCATATAAAAGTCTTTATGATTTTAAAACAAATGGTCCCTGAGGCAGGAAAATAGTTATAGTGCCATTTCTAAAATTAATTTAATTCCTGTGGAATAGAAAAAAAAAAGGTGTCTGCTCGGTTGCACAAGCATCACAAATAGCACTGGAATGTTTCTGGAGAGGCTTTTCAGCTGCACTCACCCGGGGTTTCCCAGCCTTTTTGCCAACCCTGCACTGGGAGCCTCACGCTGGGCAGAGCTGAGAGCAGGGTGCCCCCTCCCCATCAGCCCTGCCACCGAGAGCCCCCACATCAATCAGCCCCTGCAGCAGAAGCTGTTTGATTGCATTTCTCTGCGGCTCACCATGGCCAGTGTCCCCCGCTGTGTGTGCACAGGACAGCACTGCACTGACACTCCTGGCTGCAATCCTTCCTCCGCAGCCCCGGGGTGAGCACAGCCAGCCCTGCCTGCTGCCCTCGCCCCTCCAGCTGCTGTCCCTGCTCTGCAGCTGCTTCCACTCTGCTTCCACGCTGCTTCCACGCTGGTTCCACCACACTGGTTCCACACGGGTTCAACACGGGTTTCATGTTGGTTCCACACTGGTTCCACACTGGATCCACACTGGTTCCACACTGGATCCACACTGGTTCCACACTGGTTCCACGCTGGGACAGAACTCCATGGACAGCCAGGGCCATCCCCAGCTCACCTGTCCCTCTGGCAGGGGGACACGCTGCCCTCACCCCAAAGAATCCCAGAATGGTTTGGGTTGGAAGGGACCTAAACCCCCACCCAGTGCCACCCTGCCATGGCAGGGACACCTTGCCCTGTCCCAGGTGCTCCCAGCCCCAGTGTCCAGCCTGGCCTGGGGCACTGCCAGGGATCCAGGGGCAGCCACAGCTGCTCTGGGCACCCTGTGCCAAGGGCTCACCTCCTTCACAGCCAGGAATTCTCCCTAACACCTAAGCAAAATCTGCCCTCCTTCATTTTAAAGCCCCTCTCCCTTGTCCTGTCACAACAGGCCCTGCTAAAGGTTTGTCCCCATCTATTTTATTGTCTCCATGGACACTGGTTCCCATGCTGGTACCCAAGAGTAGCGCTGTGGGAGAACAAAGGTGTGAGATCTCCTGAAAACTTCCAGTATGGATAATTAAAATAAGTCCCAAATACAAGGAACCCTGTTCAGTGACTCAGTCCCCACACTCCCCCGCTGCTCCCACACACCTGCTGCTGCTCAGGCAGAAAGGAAGCACAGATTTTTCATGCTTTGTATTTAGAGCTCCCCATTTTCTCTCTCCTTGGGCTCATCAAGGCCACCTCCAGCCTGAAGGGGTTTGGGAACCTGCCAGAGATGCCTGCAGCTGCCCTGGCCCACCTGGAGCACTGCAGGCTCCGTGCCAGGGAGTGGGGAGGCAAAGGCAGCAGCCTGCAGAGGGAGCGCGGCTTTGCTGCCCTGCACACAGGGAACCCCCCAGCTTTCCCTCAGGGACACCCCAGCTTTCCCTCAGGGACACCCCAGCTTTCCCTCAGGGACACCCACGGGGACACGCACCCCAGCTTTCCCTCAGGGACACACACTGGGACATGCACCCCAGCTTTCCCTCCCCAGGCGGGCTGCCCGGGCCGCGCAGGGACCCCTGCACCCCCAGACTCCTCCGTGTCCCAAGAGGGGCCAGGCTGGTGCATTCCAGCCCTGTGGGAGAAGGGATGTGTGCAGCACAGCCCTTGCCTGACTGGGGTAAAACAGCTCAGAGCTCACCCTGCTCACAAAAGCCACGGGGAGGATGAGGAAGGAGGCTCCTGGAATGCTGATTTGGTATAGAATGCTGCTTTTGGTGTGGAATGCTGCTGGGGAATGGGTGCTATCCATGCTATCCATCAGCCCGACTGATCCCCGAGTCAAAGTTCCATGTGAGGAGGAGGACAATGTTCCCTGACAGAATCCAGCAGCAGGGAGGATGTGAAGGCTCCTGATAAAGGAACCAGCGAGTCAGAGTGCTGGTGCCTTACTTCCCCGCACAGCCCTGGGGACAGTGAGGCTGAGTGGGAAACAACGAGAAAAATGAATATGAGACTAACTTGGGGTGCATTGAGGGAGACAAGGTCGAGGTTTGCAGCAGTTCCTGCCCCAGAGCCAGGGGATGGTGCCCAGAGGGTCCCTGCACCCCGTGGGGAGCTGGGTCCAGGGCCAGCCCTGCTCCAAACATCCCAGTGCTCAGCAGACAACTTGACAAATTTGGTTCAACTGTTTTGATGTAATAATGTAATTAGGTAAAAGAGTTCAGCAACCAATTGCATTTCACTAATTTCAACCATCTGCTTCAGCCAGCACTTGTTCTGTGTGTGCCAGACTTCAGTGTCTTTGCTCTAATAGTAATTAATGAAACTGTTAATAAGCTACATATATCATATTATGCTGCAATAATTTATCAAAGGATAATGTTATGAGACAAATTCTATATAACAATTATAGAAAATGGCTTACATTACTAATGCTGCACACTGCTCACTAGTTTCTTTACTCTTCCCTTCTTAATGAATTCCCTAATTAATTTAATGCATACGTTATGCATAATTTGAAATTTAAAAACATCGCTGGGTCAGGTTTTAACCATCCTCTTTTACATGCTGTCTGCTTCTACAAGACACATATTAGCAAAACATGACCTCTATGCAAATCAGGGTGCCCGCTGCTGTTCCCATTCCTGGTGACAACAGCGGCACTCCGGCATGCTCCTGTGCCACGGCATGGAGTGTCACAGAGCCACCAGAGGCACCTCCTACAACCAAACCCAACCACCAGCAGCTATCCCATCTCTGACTGTGTAACCAGCCCAGTTTTGGGGAGAGCTGCCCTCAATCACACATGGTGCAAACAGCCATCGAACACCGGGGCCTCGCTGCCGTCACCCGGCCCGGGATAGCGAGCTCAGCTGAAAAACCCAGAAACCTCCCAAAATAGAAATGTGAACTTTAGTCTCTTCAGATTTTTAAGCATCCAGCACACAATTGCACAGTATTTCCCAGCTTTCTGCCTCTACAGCTTTGGGGTTTTCCCGCAGCACATGACCGCAAACTCTTCTTCCAAAGTTTCTATTTTCATTCCCATGTGACTACGTGGAGACTTCCAGAACAGCACCAAACACCCCAGTGGGACAGGGTACTCCAGCTTCAGTGCTTCCTTCAGTGGGACAGTGGGAGGTGTCCCTGCCCATGGCAGGGGGTGGAACTGGATGAGCTTTAAGGTCCCTTTCAACCAAAACTCTTCTGAGATTCTTGTGCTCCATGGAAGAAATACAATTTACCAAGCTAGCCAGGCTTTGGCAAGAGATCACTCCCTCGCTAATTCTTTTCAGACAATATATAATTTACATTGCTAAAATATTATACAGAGACCCAGAGTGAGTGATATTAACATTTCCTTATCTTCTGGGACACTTCTGGCTGAAAAAGTGTTGAGTTTTCATCTTCGAGCAAGCTTGCTTCCGCACTTTTCCATCTGACGCGTCAGATTATTTTAATGATGGAGTACTTGATTAAATTAATTCCTCCCTACAAAAGCAGCTGTCTTGTGTCATGGAATCTGTTCAGCTATCTGGAACGTTTGTACTTGCCAGGGAGGAGAGCCAAGGCGCAGAGTGTGCGGAGGGAGCGCCTGACCATGCCGGGACTTTGTCACAACGCGTAAGGCTGAAGCTCAGCAGGCGGCTCGGGCTGCCCCCTGCCCCAGCAGGGCTGGATCCTGTGCCCAGGGATCAGGGGAGAGGCTGCTGGCCTGGCCCCCTGGCAGAGGAGCACACTTCCAGCAGCTCCAGGGGTCCGTGTGTGGGTGCTGAGCCCTGCTGTGCCCGCGGCTGAGCCCCAAAACACGGCCCTGGGGTGTGCTGGCAGGGCCCAGCAGTGGGGACCCAGCCGTGCCCGAGGGAGGGTCAGCACCAGCAAGGGGAACAAATGAAAATGGAAAAATGGTGCCAGCATGGTGAATGAAGCACAGACCGTGTGCGTCAAACTTTTATTTCTAAACAAACGGAATTGTTCTATTTAAGTTTATCTCTTGCTTACTCTCAAGCTGCTGCTCTTTTTTTTTCCCTTTTAGAGAATTTTTGCAATCTTATCCTTCCCTCCCTCTTACTGGGAATCCTTAAGCACCATCCACACACGCAAATCCTCTATAATCAGAACTGCCTGCCACGTCTGAAGGAGTTTGCTTGGCAAAGAAAGCCTTGGAAAAACAACAGCATGGCCATTTCATTTGCTTTTCCATCACACAATGTAACCATAGGCTGGGTTTTGATATTACTGATTTTTTGAAGTATGAATATTAATGTAATTTTCCACTGATTTCTTTTCAATATTCATATGCACTGCAGTAGGTCGGAGCCCTTTATTTAACAAAATCTCCTGCTTTAGGATTTGAAATACAGTGCATTGCTATTAAATTTATTAATACCAGAGAACTTTAAGAGAGTTTAAGCTAAGTTTAGTAAAGCTGCAAAATACCTCAGGCCTTTCTTTCACTTCGGTGCCTGTATCCTGAGCTCTTGGAACAGGTTCTCTGGTGGCTCACTGCATGTCCCCCGCACCCAGCAGCAGCCAAGCCCAGGGCATTGATACCTGGGGGGCAGCCCATGGCTACAGACTACAGAGCCCCTGGCGACAGCCACACAGACCAGGCTCGCTGGGGCTGCCTGGTGTGCTCGTAGGATGCCCTGCACAGCCCACCTGAGCCCCAGCCCTCAGCTGCCAGGACAGCCAGCACAGCCCGCAGAGCTGGCACTGCCGGCACAGCCAGGACAGCCGGGACAGCCAGCACAGCCAGCACAGCCCGCAGAGCTGGCACTGCCGGCACAGCCAGGACAGCCAGGACAGCCAGCACAGCCAGCACAGCCAGCACAGCCCGCAGAGCTGGCACTGCCAGCACAGCCAGGACAGCCAGGACAGCCAGCAGAGCCAGGACAGCCAGGACAGCCAGCACAGCCAGCACAGCCAGCACAGCCCGCAGAGCTGGCACTGCCAGCACAGCCAGGACAGCCAGGACAGCCAGCAGAGCCAGGACAGCCAGGACAGCCAGCACAGCCAGCACAGCCAGCACAGCCCGCAGAGCTGGCACTGCCAGCACAGCCAGGACAGCCAGGACAGCCAGCAGAGCCAGGACAGCCAGGACAGCCAGCAGAGCTGGCACTGCCAGCATGGCCAGCATGGCCAGGACAGCCAGCAGAGCTGGCACTGCCAGCACAGCTAGGACAGCCAGGACAGCCAGCACAGCCAGCACAGCCCGCAGAGCTGGCACTGCCGGCACAGCCAGGACAGCCAGGACAGCCAGCAGAGCTGGCACTGCCAGCATGGCCAGGACAGCCTGCAGAGCTGGCACTGCCAGCACAGCCAGGACAGCCAGGACAGCCAGCACAGCCAGCAGAGCTGGCACTGCCAGGACAGCCAGCATGGCCAGGACAGCCTGGAGAGCCAGCACAGCCAGTGCAGCCTGACCTGCCAGGACAGCCAGCACACATGGCACAGCTGGCACATCCAGGACAGGTGGCCATCCAGGACAGCGAGCGCCCTGCCAGCAAAGCCTGCCACGTCCCAGCCTGCCGGAGCAGGAGCCCGAACAGGAGAAGGAGGGTGGTTCCTCGCTGGCTCCTTCCTTGGCGCTCTCCGGCTCAGCCCACCGGAGGCTGCCGTGCTCGCCAGCGTGGCTCCCGTGCGCTGTAATTGAGCGGGATGTGGAACACACCCACGTCCTCAGCAGCGGCTCAGCCACCGAGCGCTGCGCCAGCTGCCACGTGGAGCGGGGACAGGCACGGCTCCGCCGAGCCACGGCCTCTCTGCCCCCGGCGGGGGACCCCCGGACACAGCCCCGGGCAGAGACACCCCAAGCCCGGGATGTGCCCCCAGCCCCATCGCTGATCCCCGGGATGTCCCCCCCAGCCCCACCTCTGATCCCCGGCATGTGCCCCCAGCCCCATCACTGATCCCCGGGATGTCCCCCCCGAGTCACACCACCCGTTCCCCGGGCTGTCTACCGCAGGCACAGCCCCGCTCCTCCCGGGACGTCCCGCCGGGGCCGGGCGGATCTTCGGCTCGGGTTCCAGGGCGGCCGGGTCCCGGCGCGGGGTGGGGCGGATCAGCCGCGTCCCGGCCCCGTCCCCGGTCCGGCCCCATCCCCGTCCCCGGTCCGGCCCCATCCCCATCCCCGGTCCGGCCCCATCCCCGTCCCGCCTCCCGCCCCGCTGGCCCGGCGGCTCCGCGCCCGCCCGCGATGAGCGGGCTGCGGCGGCTGTTCCGCGGCAGCGGGCGGGCCCTGGCCTTCGTGTTCGCCGCCTCGGTGGCCTGGCTGCTGCTCGACATGGCCGCGCTGCGCCTCTCGCTCGGCGAGGCGGGCGGGCGGCTGCTGCGGGAGGCGGCGGGGCGCGGGCCGGGGCCGGGGCCGGGCCGGGGCCGGGGCCGGGGATGGGGATGGGGCCGGGGATGGGTTTGGGGCGGGCGCGGCCCCGGCGCGGCCCCGGGGCGCAGCTGAAGGCAGCGGCGGAGCCGGGAGCAGCCCCCGGCGGCCCGGGGCCATCGCCGCCCCAGCCCCCGGGTCCCGTTGGCGGGACGGGCACGGCGCTCCCCGGAGCCCCCGGCAGCGAGCAGCGCCCCTCCGGCACGGCGGCACCGAGCGGCCCCGCAGCCCGCGGTGCGGGCACCGCCGCCCAGCCTGGAGCACAGGACACCAGCACGGGACGCGGAGAAACTCCCTTCGAAACGCGCTTCGTCCTCATTAGCAAGGGCGGGATGGACCTCGCCAGCCCGCAGCACCGCGCCGCGGGCCCCACTCTGCGGGCAACGCCACGCGGAGACGTGGAAAGCACAGAGAACCTGCTGAAAAGAGGAGTGACGGTGCCCACGCTGCGACTGCCACTGCTGCGGCCACCGCCGTGGGTGACAGGAGCCGGACGCTGGGTACGACGCCAGGAGCAGCTCCTGGAACTAGTGGCACTGGCCGGGATGGGCAGGAGCAGAGGGGAGCAGCTCCTGCAGCAGCTGACATTAGCCAGGATGGGCAGGAACAGCAGGGAGCAGCTCCTGGAGCAGCTCCTGCAGCAGCTGGCACTGGCCAGGACGGGCAGGAACAGAGGGGAGCAGCTCCTACAGCAGCTGGCATTAGCCAGGATGGGCAGGAGCAGAGGGGAGCAGCTCCTGGAGCAGCTGAAACTGGCCAGAATGATCAGGAGAGGAGGGGAGCAGCACCTGGAACAACTGGCACTGGCCGGGATGGGCAGGAGCGGAGAGGAGCAGCTCCTGCAGTGGCTGGCACTGGCCAGGATGGGCAGGAACAGAGGGGAGCAGCTCCTGGAGCAGCTGGCACTGGCCGGGATGGGCAGGAGCGGAGAGGAGCAGCTCCTGCAATGGCTGGCACTGGCCAGGATGGGCAGGAGCGGAGAGGAGCAGCTCCTGCAGTGGCTGGCACTGGCCAGGATGGGCAGGAGAGGAGGGGAGCAGCTCCTGGAACAAATGGCACTGGCCGGGATGGGCAGGAGCGGAGGGGAGCAGCTCCTGCAGCAGCTGACACTGGCCAGGATGGGCAGGAACAAGCAGGGAGCAGCCCAGGGATGCACAGAGTCCTGTCCATGGACGCAACGCTCGCCCCGAGAGACCCCCGAGCTCCCGGCCAGTTTGGACACCCTGTTGCTGTCCCTGATGACAAACAAGAAGAAGCAAAAAGTAGATGGAAAGAAGGAAACTTCAATGTCTACCTCAGCGACCTGATCCCTGTGGATCGAGCCATCGTGGACACCAGGCCTGCCGGGTAAGATCTGCCCCCCTTGCCCAAAGCCCCGTGCTGCACCCTGGGCATGGCTCCGTGGCTCTGGGCAGGGCTGCTGGGGGCACAGAGAGCCCTCCACTTCAGCTGTGCCACCTGTCACATGGCTTTTGCCTGTCCAGATCAGAGCAGCCTGCTGTTAAACATAAAACTGGGTAAAGTTTGTAGGTTGTAACCCACTGAGCCAGCTGCCCAAGGGGCCAGGACAGCCAGCACAGGTGATGGGCTCAGGCCTCTCTGTGCCGTGGGACACTGTACTTAGTGTGTCAGGTGCAGCTGTGGTTACCTGGTGTGTCAGGTGCACCTCTGGTAACCTGGTGTGTCAGGTGCAGCTGTGGTTACCTGATGGGTCAGGTGCAGCTCTGATAACCTGGTGTGTCAGGTGCAGCTCTGGTTACCTGGTGTGTCAGGTGCAGCTGTGGTTACCTGGTGTGTCAGGTGCAGCTCTGCAGCTCTCGTGTGTTGTTTCCAGCTCAGGTGAGTGCCAGGTTCCTCTCTCGCACTCAGCCCTTCTGCAAACACCTCTGAGCCCCTGGGCAGGTGAGGCACCTGCCCCGTGCAGAGAGCCCCCATGTCCCTGTTCCCGCCCTCACAGACCGGGGGTATGGAGGGCTGGGCATTGTGCCACGATTGTCCCCGTGCCACAGCACCGTGCAGACACTGCCCCCGTGCTGGTGGAGCTGCCGGAGGTGAGACCTGCGCGGCAAGAGTGGAGCAGGGACGGGGCAGACAGCTGGGGCTGCTTCCTGGTGACACCTGCAGAAGCCACCTGAGCAGGGGAGCCGAGCCGCCGTGGCACAAGGGCAGCCCCGGGTCTGTCTGTCCGCACAGCCGAGCCCCGGAGCTGCCGAGCAGGAAGCGCCTCCGGCAGCGAGTGACGCCCCTGGCCGGGAGGAGATGCTCGGCTGTCCCGGGAACACCTGGGCCAAACAGGGATGTGAGCTGCTGCCTCGGGGCACGGAGCTGCCCTGGGCACCCTGCTTCTGGCAGGAGCCTGTGCAGGCTCTGTCCCTGGCCCGCTGTCACAACCAGGTTGTGAGGGCCAGCTCAGGGCAGCAGCTCGTGGCAGCCAACAATTGTTTTTTGGTGTATTCCAGTCTGTCCCAATTTAGACTCCAGTTCCTGTTGTGGCTCTGCCTGCAGTACTGCACTGGGCACTGGAATCTGGCCAGTCTGTGCCTCTCTGTGCTCAGTGCTCGCTTCTTTTGGAGCTTCACCGGCAGCGCTGTGCTCATGGGCCCCGTGTCCCTGCAGCTGGTGTGGGGAGAGGCCCTGAGGAGGAGTGTGGGGGCAGGAGGCTTGTGGGGAGCATCCCATGCAGAGCCCAGAGCAGGAGTCCTGGGGCTGAGGGAAAAAGGGAAGAGGAGGCTCCAGGGAGACCTTAGAGCCCCTTCCAGTGCATGAGGGCTCCAAGAGAGATGAAGAGGGACTTTGGGTAAGGGTCTGGTGTGCCAGGACAAGGAGCAGTGGTTTCCCACTGCCAGGGGGCAGGGATGGATGGGATACTGGGAGGGAGTTCTTCCCTGTGAGGGTGGAGAAGCCCTGGCACAGGTTGCCCCGAGAAGCTGTGGCTGCCCTGTCCCTGGAAGTTTGAGGCCAGGCTGGATGGGGTTCTGAGCAGCCTGGCTTAGTGGAAGGTGTCCCTGCGCCGTTGGAAGGAGATGGGCTTTGAGTTCCCCTCCAACCCAAACCATTCCAGGATTCTGTGGTGGAGGACAAAGGGGGCATGACCCAGGTCTGCTCACCAGCTGCCCAGCAAGGTGAGGCAGGGCTGGATCCAAAATGGACTTTTTGGTGTTTTCTGCCCACTGACCTCCCTGAGACAGAAAGACACATCTCAAGGATTGTGACACAGAGTAATTCTGGGCTGAATTTCACTTAGCCAGAGCACTTCCGATTAACTGTGAAGCCCTGAAATACCTCTAAATTTCCTTCAGAAGAGTTCCTGTCAGAGCCAAGTGACTCCATCCTGTCCCATGGGGCTGCCCATGCGGGGGGCCCTGGGGCTGTGTGTGGGGTGCCCCCTCACCCTCTGTTCCCCTCCCAGCCCTGCAGGGCTTTCTCTCTGTGTGCCGCATTGGGCATTTTCCCTTTCCCCACACATTTTCCCGGGAACACCAAGCCTGGCCATGACCTGTGGGCCCGTGTTGCCGTTGCAGGTGCTCTGAGCAGCAGGTCCACGATGACCTGCCCAGCACCAGCGTCATCATGTGCTTTGTGGACGAGGTGTGGTCGGCCCTGCTGCGCTCCGTGCACAGCGTGCTCAGCCGCTCTCCCCCGCGCCTCCTCGAGGAGATCATCCTGGTGGACGACTGCAGCTCCAAGGGTAGGGGAAGCTTCTGCTGCCTTTATGGAACTAATATAACTTGGGGGCAAAATGCGATTTTTTCCTCTGTAATTCAATTCCAAGTAGGAGAGAAATCACATTTTCTCCTTCCGCTGTATTGAAGTGCATCCCTGGCCTGCGCTGGGGCTGAGGGTGATCAGAGGGCAGGGGGGTGCTGGGGCTGGCTCTGGGGGAGGAAGGCAGAGGCTGCCGGAGGCTCCAGGAGCACCAGGGAGCTGCGTCCTGCCTGGCCCTTTTGTCTTTGGAGCATCCTGGCTCAAGGGCTTGTGCGATCAGATGCTCCCAGCCCTGGGTGTGCAGCTGCCAGGCAGGTGCCCCGTGCTCCCAGGGCAGGGACACGCTCTGGGGTGGCTCAGAGGGCAGGGAGCTGCCGTGGGCGCAGTGCTGAGCCGGGATCTGTGCTGCACAGGGCCCTCCATGGCCATTCCAGCTGGTACCCAGCCCCTGCAGTGTGATGCCTCCACTCTCTGCTGGGCTCAGCCCTCCAAACTCGAGGAGTGTGACCGTGTTCACAGGGGTCCGAGGATGAGGGAAGAGACGAGGATCTGACTCCATGTTTCAGAAGGCTGATTGATTATTTTATTATATGTATTATATTTAAACTATACTAAAAGAATAGAAGAAAAGATTTCCTCAGAAGGCTAGCTAAGAATAGAAAAAGAAAGAATGATAACAAAAGCTTGTGTCTCAGACAGAGTCTGAGCCAGCTGACTGTGATTGGCCATTAATTAGAAACAACTTCATGAGACCAATCACAGCAGCAAATAATCATTGTTTACATTTTGTTCTTGAAGTCTCTCAGCTTCTCAAGAAGAAAAATCATAAAGAAAAGATTTTTCATAAAAGATGACTGTGACAGAGGAGTGGTGCAATTTGCCCACCGCTGGCTCTCCAGGAGGGCGCCGGCTCAGATGGCTCAGAGCTCACACCACGGGCACAAAGAGCCCTGCCACGTGTTCACAGCCCACACGTGAGCACCTGGCCTGCCTGGGAAGATCTGCCTGTGGCTTTTCGCCGTGCCAGAGGGCGCAGGGGCTGAGCCAGGTCGCTGTCCCCTCTGCAGAGTACCTGAAGGAGCAGCTGGACGCGTACATGTCGCGCTTCCCCAAGGTGAAGGTGCTGCACCTCCGGGAGAGGCACGGCCTGATCCGGGCCAGGCTGGCGGGAGCTGAGATTGCCACAGGTAGGGCAGGAGCACGGGGTGGGCCAGGCCTTGGGGACACAACCCACGCTGCACGTGGGATTGGCACTTCTGACTGCAGCACTGGAACCTGCAGGATCTGCATGGGAGCAAGGTGGGGCAGGATGGAGGCAGTGTGTGTGGGGGGATCCGGGGTGGATGGGGCAGCTCCAGGGCTGCCAGGGCTCCCAGCCAGGGGTGGGGGGCTCTGCTCCTCCTCCAGCCCCTCCAAAGGCAGCCCTATGCTCAGCGATGCCAGGGAAGACTTTAATTCACCAAAGAGTCTTACATTCCTGGTTTATGGCTTAATGCTTAGCGTCGGGGCTCAGAGGGATAACCAGAGCTCTTCTGTGCCATCAACATGGCTTAACGAGATGCTGAGGGGAAACTGGGATTAGAGGAAAACAAGAAAACCCAATTGGAGTGATCGAACCCAAAAAAATTGCTGGGCTAACAAGCTTTAGGGGACCCCAGAGGTTCTGGGCCACCCTCCAGCACGGCCTTTGTCCCTCCCAATGCACCAAGGGTGTCCTTTTGCCACCATCTCCAGCCCCAGCTCCACCACCTGCCCTGCCAGGCTGTGTCAGCACCAAAATGGCCATTTCTGTCAGGAGCTGCCCTGCCAAGCAGGGGAAAAACACTCTTGGCTGTGGCTGGGCAGGTGTGGGGAGCCAGGGAGTGTGATGGTGTTCGCAGGGGTCCCAGGATGAGGGAGGAGATGAGAGTGTTGACTCCGTGTTTCAGAAGGCTTGATTTATTATTTTATGATATATATTATATTAAAACTATACTAAAAGAATAGAAGAAAGGATTTCATCAGAAGGCTGGCTAAGAATAGAAAAAGAATGATCACAAAGGTTTGTGACTGACCGAGACAGTCTGTACAGCTGGGCTGTGATTGGCCATTAATTAGAAACAACCACATGAGACCAATCACAGATGCACCTGTTGCATTCCACAGCAGCAGATAATCATTGTTTGCATTTTGTTCCTGAGGCCTCTCAGCTTCTCACGAGAAAAAATCCTAAGGAAAGGATTTTTCAGAAAATACCAATGGCTACAAAGCAGGTCCGTGGCACAGTGTGCAGCAGCCCGAGCCCCCAGGGGGCTGCCCAGCCTGGGGTGCCCGAGGCTGACCCTGCCCTGCTGTGCCCCAGGTGCTGTGCTGACCTTCCTGGACTCGCACGTGGAGTGCAACGTGGGCTGGCTGGAGCCGCTGCTGGAGCGCGTCCGCCTGCGCCGCACCAAGGTGGCCTGCCCCGTCATCGAGGTCATCAGCGACAGGGACATGAGGTGGGACAGCCCCTCCTGCAGGGATCCCATCCAGGCTGCCGTGCCAGCACAGCCTGGCGCCGACAGGATCCACTGCAGGCCGTGGGTCCGTGACTCCAGACCCCTGACAGCCTGCAGAGCCTTCCACAGGGCACGCAGAGCATGGCTGTGAAATTAACATTCTCGGGTGTTCTGCAGTTCATTGCAGCCCCGAGACACGTGAACAGTCTCTGTTTCGGCCCGCACGTTCGAAGAATGAGTCAGAGCTCTTCAGTTCTTGGTCTCAGAGTTGTTTATTGTATCTTATCTAAAAAAATTTTTCTCCTGTCCAGCCGAGGTCTGCTCAGCAGGACAGACAGAGGCACTCTGCCTGCCCCAGGGTGGTGTTATCTTTTTATACTAAAAACTGTGTGTACAATGTTTACAGTTACTGCCCAATACCTATCACCTGTGTTAGACACTGAGCTCCTACTCTGAACCAATCCAAAAGTGCCAACATCACAGCAGGAGATGGAGGCCAAGAAGAAGAAGAAGAAAGACTGGACACACCCAAGTCCCTCCATCTTGTCCCCAAAACCCCTATTCTAAAAACCCCAAAATCTACCCCTTCACCTAGTGATAATTTTATTATTACACTACTTACACTTCTGTGGCTTTCAGGTCTTCATACAAAGCTGGTAATTTGCTCCATGGGTCATAATCAAACCCACAGGTGTTCTGGGCTGTGTGCCAGGGTCTCCGAGCCCCCTGGCAGGGTCCTGACAGCTCTGGACACCCAGAGGAATGTCCTGAATCTTAAGAAACATTAGCTGGGGATGTGGGCCCTGTTTATCACACACCTTTCTGCTTTTTCACAACTTTTAGTACAGGAAGAGTATTCCTGATGAAATTTGTTAAAATCCTGGTTTAATTACCCACAGATATTCATCTTCTCTCATTAGGGGTGACCTTTCAATCAGGAGTGTGTCTCAAAATTAGTCAGCCCGATCTTTCCTCTGTTTAGTTACATGACCGTGGACAACTTCCAGCGTGGGATTTTTACTTGGCCAATGAATTTTGGATGGAAGCAGATTCCACAGGAGGTCATTGAGAAAAATAAGATCAAGGAAACTGATATAATAAGGTAAATAAAAGAGATGCGAGAGCTTTGCAAACCAGCCTGTTCATTTGGTAATAATTCAGCAGCAGAAGCTCCTTTGAGGACAAATGATGTTATTTTGTGGCCAAGTATTGTTCCTGTGCTTTCCAGGACAGGTGAGGCACAGGCAATCCCCCCAAGGAATGGGCAGAGCCCAGGAAGCCTTTCTCCCCACGCATGGCACTGCTGGTGTGTCAGTCAGGAGAACATTCCACTGCCTTTCTTGGCAGTGCCTTTCTTTCTTCACTGCCTTTCTTTCACTGCTTTTCCTGCCCTTCCCTGCCCCGTTACAGCTTTCAGGCCTGGTAAAGCCACCCAAACACCCTCTCTGTCACACCGTGTGGCCTCTGTGTCCCCAGGTGCCCCGTCATGGCAGGTGGCCTGTTCTCCATCGATAAGAAGTATTTCTCTGAGCTGGGAATGTACGACCCAGGACTGGATGTCTGGGGAGGGGAAAATATGGAGATTTCATTCAAGGTAGGTGACTGTCACACAGCTGCACCCCTGCCAGCCTCGGTGGGTGATGGGGCTCAGGCAGGGGCTCCCCTGGGACAGCTCCATCTCCCTGGGCACCTGAGCTGCCTCTCCTGGCTCGCACAAGGCAGTGCCCACCCTCAGCTGGTGTCTGTCAGTGACCTCTGTTCTCAGGTGTGGATGTGCGGAGGAGAGATCGAGATAGTTCCGTGCTCCAGGGTCGGGCACATTTTCAGGAATGACAATCCCTACTCCTTCCCAAAAGACCGGGTGAGGACGGTGGAGAGGAACCTGGCCCGGGTGGCCGAGGTGTGGCTGGACGAGTACAAGGAGCTGTTCTACGGCCATGCCTACCACCTGCTGCACAGCGTGGACGTGGGCGACCTGAGCCAGCAGATCCAGCTGCGGCAGAGGCTCCGCTGCAAAACCTTCCGCTGGTACCTGCAGAACGTGTACCCGGACCTGGAGGCTCCCCTGGTCAAAGCCAGTGGGCAGGTACGTGCCCCGGGGCTGCTCCCAGGGGCTGGCCGTGCCCTGGGCTGCGCTGCTCCCGGGCCTTTGGCACCTTTTGGGGTGTTTGATATGGCACAGAGGTCTGCATTCCTGAGCATTTTGATAGAGAAATAGGCCACAGACAGAAGGGATAACTTCCCTGTAGAGGGTTGGTTGGGTGTCTGGATGGCCGAGTGGGAGCACAGCCGGCCTCACCCCCTGCCCCACTCGGGGTCTGTAGGTGCGCTGCGGGGTCTGTAGGGTTGGGGTCTGTAGGTGCGGGGTCTGTAGGGTTGGGGTCTGTAGGATCAGGGTCCATAGGAACAGGGTCTGTAGATGCAGGGTCTGTAGGTGCAGGGTCTGTAGGGTCTATAGGGTCTGTAGGAGCAGGGTCTATAAGGTCGGGCTCTGTAGGAATGGGCTCTGTAGGGTCGGGCTCTGTAGGAACAGGGTCTGTAGGAACAGGGTCTGTAGGTGCAGGCTCTGTAGGAACAGGGTCTATAGGGTCAGAGTCTGTAGGAACAGGGTCTGTAGGGTCGGGCTCTGTAGGATCAGGGTCTGTAGGAACAGGGTCTGTCGGGTCGGGCTCTGTCGGGTCGGGCTCTGTAGGAACAGGCTCTGTCGGGTCGGGCTCTGTAGGATCGGGCTCTGTAGGAACAGGCTCTGTCGGGTCGGGCTCTGTAGGATCGGGCTCTGTAGGAACAGGCTCTGTCGGGTCGGGCTCTGTAGGAACGGGCTCTGTAGGGTCGAGCTCTGTTGGAACAGGCTCTGTAGGAACGGGCTCTGTCGGTCGGGCTCTGTAGGAACAGGCTCTGTAGGGTCGGGCTCTGTAGGATCGGGCTCTGTAGGGTCGGGCTCTGTAGGGCCGGGCTCTGTAGGGTCGGGCTCTGTAGGGTCGGGCTCTGTAGGAACGGGCTCTGTAGGGTCGGGCTCTGTAGGGTCGGGCTCTGTAGGAACGGGCTCTGTAGGAACGGGCTCTGTCGGTCGGGCTCTGTAGGAACGGGCTCTGTAGGGTCGGGCTCTGTAGGAACGGGCTCTGTAGGAACGGGCTCTGTCGGTCGGGCTCTGTAGGAACGGGCTCTGTAGGGTCGGGCTCTGTAGGATCAGGCTCTGTAGGAACGGGCTCTGTAGGGTCGGGCTCTGTAGGATCGGGCTCTGTAGGATCAGGCTCTGTAGGAACGGGCTCTGTAGAGAGGTCGGGCTCTGTAGGGTCGGGCTCTGTAGGAACAGGGTCTGTAGGAACGGGCTCTGTAGGAACGGGCTCTGTAGGAACGGGCTCTGTAGGATCAGGCTCTGTAGGAACGGGCTCTGTAGGAACGGGCTCTGTAGGATCGGGCTCTGTAGGAACAGGCTCTGTAGGGTCGGGCTCTGTAGGGCCGGGCTCTGTAGGAACGGGCTCTGTAGGAACAGGGTCTGTAGGAACGGGCTCTGTAGGAACGGGCTCTGTAGGGCCGGGCTCTGTAGGAACGGGCTCTGTAGGAACAGGGTCTGTAGGAACGGGCTCTGTAGGAACGGGCTCTGTAGGAACGGGCTCTGTAGGGTCGGGCTCTGTAGGAACAGGCTCTGTAGGAACGGGCTCTGTAGGGCCGGGCTCTGTAGGATCGGGCTCTGTAGGAACGGGCTCTGTAGGGCCGGGCTCTGTAGGAACAGGGTCTGTAGGAACAGGGTCTGTAGGAACGGGCTCTGTAGGGCCGGGCTCTGTAGGATCAGGCTCTGTAGCGCGGCTCCGCCGCCAGCAGAGCGCAGCAGCCGCTCGCGTTGCCGGCGCTGCGGGCCGGGAGGCGGCCCCGGCCCCGCTCCGGGCTCGGAACCTGCGCCTCGCCGGGGCAGTGGGCAGAGAGCGCTTTAAAATCCTTTTGGGTTCGATGCTGCCTGCACCAACCTCTTGCTTGGCACCTGATGAGAGAAACTGCGTCAGGCTCCCGTTCTCCTCCACCACAGAATTCCTGAATGGTTTGGGTGGAAAGGGACCTTAAAGCTCGGCTTATTCCATCCCTGCCGTGGGCTGGGACACCTTTCACTCGACCACGGTGCTCCAAACCCCGTCCAGCCTGGCCTGGAACACTCTGTTCTGTCTCCCTTCGTTGTGTGGACAGTGTTAATTAGAGTGTCCCGTGAGCCCAGCAGGTTCAGTTTCAGCGCAGCGTAACATCCTCTCCCCCGTCCTGGGAATTTCTGTCTAAATCTGCCTTTTGTTGCTGTTTCCAGCTCGTTAACGTGGCCCTGGCAGGGTGCATCGCTGTGGAAGGCACCGCCCTGGCTTTTGAGGAGTGTGATGCTAACAACGCGGTAAGGACAGCCTGCAGGTGCCCCAGGTGTGCCACCCTGCCCGTGGCACCTGGCACCCTGAGCCTCCCCTGGGACCTGTCCCCTCGCCGGGGGCTGACACAGCCCTTCCCACATGGCCAGGCCGTGCCTGCAAGGGGCAGGAACAGCCTGTAGCCAAGCAACAGTGTCAGAAACAGCAAATTGAGCTGGTTAGGAAAGTTTGATAAAGCTGTGAGTTTGCACGGGAAAACAGATAAATATTTAAATGGCAGCCTGTGATCTGTGTGCAGCTGCTGGACATCCATCCAGCTGTACCTCACAGCCCTTTCAGTGCTCTGAGGGCCAGAGAAGGACCCAGAGTGCCAGGACACCCAGTGCTCCCACTGCCAGGGGGCAGGGATGGCTGGGAGATTGGGAATCGGGAATTCCTGGCTGGGAGGGTGGGCAGCCCTGGCACAGGTGCCCAGAGCGCTGTGGCCAGCCCTGCCATGGGGCCTGACGGGGCCGTGTCTCCTCCTGCTCTCTGCCCACAGAACCAGAAGTTCAGCTACACCTGGCTGAGGCTGATCCAGCACGGAGAGCTGTGCCTGGCCCCCGCGGGCGTGCTGGGAGCCGTGGGCCTGCGCCAGTGCCAGGCCAGGAGCCGCAGCCTGGCCTGGCTCCACGGGTCCCTGGCCACTGTGCAGCCAGGGCTGGTGAGTGATGCTGCAGCTCCATCCTCCAGTGATGGCAGGAGGGCTCAGGGTGGCCCTGTGCAGCCAGGGCTGGTGCGTGATGCTGCAGCTCCATCCTCCAGTGATGGCAGGAGGGCTCAGGGTGGCCCCTGCCTGCCTGGCGTGGGTCAGGGTGCCAGGAGAGCACTGATGGGGGCACAGCCTGGCACAGGAGCGCCCCACCCTCTGCTGCCCGCTTTGCCAAGGCCACCTGTCCCCTAGAGATGTGCTGGTGCCCATCCCTCGTGCCCCTCTGCCAGGGCTTGTGTCCATCCCAGTGCAGAGCATCCCCACACGGCTGCCAGGCTGGGGACACTGGGGGACATGCAGGCACTGCCACACCACAGCAGCAGCAGCAAAACAGCCAAAACAGCCTGGTTTTACACAGAAACAGTCAATAGCACTTAAAGGGAGATGAGTCAGCATCGATTGGCTCTCAGCTCACAGGGGTGTTTAAAGACAGCGCTTATGGGAAGGAGGAGAATGGATACTTACACTAATTGCCTGCACTGCACAAGGAGTCATGGCTCTGCCTCTGTCAGCCTGGTGCAAGTAGTGGTCCAAAATGCTCTGAAATGGCATAGTCTATTGTTGGGAAAAAAACACTCTTCACTTAAGAAAGAACAAATGTAGCATTCAATACACAGACAATTTCCTGTTGCCCTTTGGTTTTTTCAGCCTGAAGTGCTGAATGCCAGAATGCCACAGGCTCACATTGGGTGTTTAGGGAAAAATACAGGAAAATTTTTATCCACTTACTGAAAATTGTGAAATTGTCATTTCGCTTTGTGGAAAGTACGCAGAAATGCCCAGGGAGCTGTTACAGGGCACGGGCGGGTCCTGCCTCCTGTCACAGCCTGGTTTCTCAGCTGAGGGTGAGATGGATTTGGTGCTGCTCTTTTACTGGGGCCAGAAACAGGAGAATGAGGAGAGCTCGGTGGCCTGAAGGAGCTGCAGTGCTTTGCCCTCTCCTGACGCCAGGCATTGTGTTGTGCACAAAGGTGCAGCTTCTGCCCAGGCCCCCTGCCCAGGTCACACCGGGAGTGTCTCACCTCGGTGTCACTGAGCTGCTCCTGAGCACCACTGCAGTGCCAGGGGTGGCACAGAAATGTCCCTCACCTGTGGCAGCACCTGCAGCAGCCCCTGGCTGGCCACAGGGCTTAGAGAGGTCAATCCAAGCAGATGGGAAAGGCAGGAGGATGGAGGGCGCTCAGACTCTTTGTTTTTTCCCTGCCCCAGCGCTTGGGCTCCAGGGCTGAGTTACCTGACATCCTTGTCAGTGCAGGGACTGTGCCAGGTTGAGAGCAGGTTCATCAGCCCCAGGCTACACACAGAAATGGGGGTCCTGCTGCTCATTCCCTGTGGAGCAGATCCCACCCGAGGGACTCCCTCCGCACGGCAATTGCCGCGCAGACAGTGACAGAGAGAGAGCTCATCTCTGTTCCCAGCCAAGCAAGGTCCAGGACAGGGCTGCACAAGTGTGGTGTGACTGGGCAGGTGTGCTGTGACTGCACAGGTGTGCTGTGACTGGACAGGTGTGGTGTGACTGCACAGGTGTGCTGTGACTGGGCAGGTGTGCTGTGACTGCACAGGTGTGGTGTGACTGGGCAGGTGTGCTGTGACTGCACAGGTGTGGTGTGACTGGGCAGGTATGGTGTGACTGCACAGGTGTGACTGCACAGGTGTGCTGTGACTGCACAGTTGTGACTGCACAGGTGTGCTGTGACTGGGCAGGTGTGACTGGGCAGGTGTGATGTGACTGGGCAGGTGTGCTGTGACTGCACAGGTGTGGTTTCACTGCACAGGTGTGCTGTGACTGCACAGGTGTGCTGTGACTGGGCAGGTGTGCTGTGACTGCACAGGTGTGACTGCACAGGTGTGACTGCACAGGTGTGGTTTCACTGCACAGGTGTGCTGTGACTGCACAGGTGTGCTGTGACTGCACAGGTGTGCTGTGACTGCACAGGTGTGGTTTCACTGCACAGTTGTGACTGCACAGGTGTGATTTCACTGCACAGGTGTGCTGTGACTGCACAGGTGTGCTGTGACCCCAGCTCAGCAGCAGCTGCAGTTTGGATCCCAAGCCACAGTCCCTGTCAGTCAGCAGAGATATCTCAGGATTAGGGATGAGCCAAAAAAGGGCACACTGTGAGGAGCTGGGCTTTCTCAGAGGGAAACCAGAGCTGCTGTTATTGCTGCTGCTGCTGCTGCTGCTGCTGCAGGAGCCCTGAAGCTGAGCACCCCCTGAGCCCGAGCCCCCCAGGCAGCCCCCTGAGCCCCTCTGTGCCCCGCAGAGCGCCCACCTGGTCTCGCAGCACCAGTGTCTCACCCCCTGAGCCCGAGCCCCCCAGGCAGCCCCCTGAGCCCCTCTGTGCCCCGCAGAGCGCCCACCTGGTCTCACAGCACCAGTGCCTCACCCCCTGAGCCTGAGCCCCCCAGGCAGCCCCCTGAGCCCCTCTGTGCCCCGCAGAGCGCCCACCTGGTCTCGCAGCACCCGCGCCTCCCGCAGCCGGCGTGCCTGGAGGTGGATGCCGCGTTCAGGGCCCTGCGTGTGAGGGGCTGTGACGCCAGGAACCCGCACCAGAAGTGGCAGTTCAGCAGGTACCACGCGGACTGAGGGCAGCCTGGTGGCACTGCGGGCTCATCGGTGTGCCTGACCAAGGGGAGGTGCATCTCCAGAGGGAACTGGGACGTGTGACGTGAGACCTGCACGTGGAGGGATCCCAGCACCCAGAGCAGCACGTCTGAACAGAGCAGCATCATTTTCCCTCTCTGCAGGAGACTTTGGGAAAAACTCCTTTTCTGTGTTATTAAATGGAAATATTTTTTGAAAAAAAAAGTCCCCATCCTACTGTAAGCAAACATCCCTCAGCTCCCTCTGACAGCAGCATAAGCTACAGAAATACTTCTGGGGCCCTGTAAGCAGCAAATTGGGCTGCTCGTTCCTCCACAGAAATTGGAAGTTTGTTGACCAATGCATCAAAAAATCCAGCACCATGTCCACGCTGGGTGTGGCTGCAGGATCCCTCCCTGTGGGACGTGCTGTGTGACAGGTGAGGCTCAGGATCTGTGAGGAATCACTTGCACTTCCAGGAAGCCCACGTTTTCTGGTGGGAGGTGGAGGGGGGTCAGTCCCACCCGGGGCTGCAGGAGAGGCCTGGAGCAGCCCTTGCCTGTGCTGGGGACAGCCAGGACACACGAGCCGTGCTTTGTTTGGGGGCAGAGCAGCTGCAGGAGCAGGGAACCAAAGGCTTATCCTGCCTCCTGCCAGAGGCACTCCAGGCCAGCCTGGAGGCTGCTCCTCAGGGCAGCCAGGGTGTCCCACCTGGGGCTGCCAGGACCCCAGCCCTGTCCCCGAGCCCCTGGCGCTTCCTGGGGCTCCCCAGGAGCTGCTGCTCCCCTCAGCCCGGGCTGCAGGGCACGGCCAGGCTCTGCACACCAGGCTCCCTCTGCACTCGCTGCCACGGGCAGGGGCTGGCTGCACTGCGAAGTTCCTCACTCCAAAATCCAGCACCAGGCACCGATGGGATGGGTTTGATGGGAGAATAAACTCTGTGTGCCAAGGCTGTGGCATCCAGAGTGCGTAACAGCAGGCAGTCTCAGGGCTCTGGCTGCTCACAGTGGCCCCGAGATGTGTCAGAAATTCTCCTTTCCCAGCCCGGCGCTCGAAGAAGGAGTCAGAGCTCTTCAGTTCTCGGTCTCAAGGCTGTTTATTGTTCCTTATCTATAAAATTCTTTCTCCTGTCCAGCCGAGGTCTGCTCAGCAGGACAGACAGAGGCACTGCCTGCCCCAGGGTGGTGTTAGCTTTTTATACTAAAAACTGTGTGTACAATGTTTACAGTTACTGCCCAATACCTATCACCTGTGTTAGACACTGAGCTCCTACTCTGAACCAATCCAAAAGTGCCAACATCACAGCAGGAGATGGAGGCCAAGAAGAAGAAGGAGAAAGGCTGGACATGCCCAGATTCCTCCATCTTGGGACCCCAAGCCCCATTCTAAAAACCCAAAAAATCTATTTTTTTCACCCCGTGACAAACTGATTATTATTCTACTTAAACTCTTTTGATTTGTAATTCTTCATACAAGGTTGGGAATTGTTTTTTCCAAGGGCTGACTTAAAGGCACAGGGGTCTTGGGCTGTGTGCCGAGGTCTCTGAGCCCCCTGGGCAGGGGCTGGAGCCCTCCAGGGCAGCCACAGGAATTCCCTGGGTTCTGACAAGGCAGGGTTTCCACGCTGCTCCCACTGGGAGTTCCTGCAGTGGGATGCTGCTCCCTGTGCCCTGGGGGCTGCAGTGGGAGGCAGTGCTCTCCTCCTGCCCCACTGCCCTGGGCTGGGCTGGGGGCTGCCCCAGCCCTGGGGTCCGTGGGCTGAGCGTGTGTTGCAGTGCGATGGAATAGCCTGTTTCAGCTATCCCAGTTCCTTCCCCAGGTGTGCCAACAACCTCTCCCCTCCCCTCCCTTGCTCCCTTGCTGGGTGCTGTCCGTCAGCCTTGGCATTCCAGCAAGGGCATTGTGGCCCTTTCTGGAATGGCGAAGTTCAAAAGATGCCTCTCAGCCCTGGGGACATTGGGCCATCCAGGTGTCATTGTCCCCTGAGACTTCCCCCTTACCTGGTTGGTGGGACCCCTACCCCTTCCCTCCCCCTCTCCCCGGGGTTAAAAGCAACAGCAGCCACACGGTTCCTTGGTTCTGTTGGAGCTGGTGCTGCATTCAGAGGCCTGTGGGCCAGAATAAAGCTCTGGATCCAAACCCTCCAGCAGAACCTGACTCCTTATCCTTCACCTCACCTAAATCCTTTCCATCAGAGGTAAAACCTGAGTTCCTGCTTGCCTGGACTTGCTCCAAGTGCCAGCTGCTACATACAGCTGGCCAAAGGTGTCTCTGAGGTGAAACACCACAGCTGCTGCCCTTGGTCAAGCAGCAAGGGCCGGACGAGCCCAGGCACGTTCCATCCGGCAATGTTGGTATTTAATTCCAACAAGAGTGCACCCAGTGCTCACGGTGGGCACAGCCGAGCCCCAGCCCTGCCTCACAGCCCTCAGAGCCCTCACAGCCCTCCCTCTGCTCTGGGCCCCGGCACAGCACTGCCTCTGACGTGTGCATCACTGCTGACAGCATCTGACAGGCTCAGTCTGCCAGAATATTGACTGGCCCCACAGATTTCCCCAGTTGACTCCTATTCCAGCTGTCTTCCTGATTTTCCCTGCCTCCTTCAGCCCAGCTAGCCCGCAGTCACCATCAGAAAAATGACACAGGCGTTGTTCGGGCAGTCAGCTCGTATCAGGAGCATGAATTTCATCAGATTCTGTTTGCTGACATTCAATCAGCTGTCACGGAGCAGGCAGCAGGCAGTCATATGTCACGGTCACATCCCATCGCCAGCGCTGTCACTCGCAGCCGCTGCCCGCTCCTGGAAATGCTCACTTCCCTGTGGATCTGTGCTCAGGGACTGCAGCCCGCCCGCGGGCGGCTGGCACTGAGCTGGGGCCCTGCTGCTGCTGCTGCTCCGTGCTGGGACCACTCCGAGGGCACCAGTCAGCCCAGTCTTCCAGAAACGAGAGCATTGCTCCAGAAACGAGAGCATTGCTCCAGAAACGAGAGCATTGCTCCAGCAGGCACGGCCAAGCCACCGTGCACCCCAGGCTGGGCTCCGGGAGGGCAGGGGCCGGGGAGCACCGGGGCTGGGGAACCCCTGTGTGGGGTGGGGAACCCCTGTGTGGGGTGGGGAACCCCTGTGTGGAGTGGGGAACCCCTGTGTGGGGTGGGGACAGGAGGCCCTGCTGTTCCCGGTGCTGAATTGTTAAATAAAAAGGGAATAAATGATAATAGATGGAGCTGCTTCCTCTGAGTGCAGGGTGTTAAATCTGCCCAGCCTGGGCCCTCTCGAGGGGCTCCCCCTGAGTTACTGCCATAAAGCTGAGCTGTAAAGCATGGCCCCAGGAGGAGCCCCCAAAGCACCAATTCCCGGCATTCTGGCCTGCTGGCTCCTCACTCCGTGCAGGGAAGGGCAATAGCCGGGCTGGTTGCTGCAGCCACAGCCGCTGCAGGTGTCCTGTCACCTGCCCCCTGTCCCCTGTCACCAACACAGCCCTCAAGGCTCACCTGCAGTCAGCCCGGCCCTGGCTCGGCAGAAACAGAGAAAAAGGATTTTGGGGCTGTGGCTGCCATGGCCTGGCCAGCAGCAGCCTCCAGCTGCCTCTGCTGCAAGGGACAGTGTCCAGATCCCTACGAGTGCCCCCGGGGCAGTGCAGGCAGCTCCTGCCCGGCTCCTCACCTGCCCGGCTCCTCACCTGTCCCACCCTGTGCCCCCGGGCATGCCAGAACTCCAGCCCCTCATCCCTGCCCGGCTGCTCGCCTGTCCCACCCTGTGCCAGAGCTCCAGCCCCTCATCCCTGCCCAGCCCCTGTCCCACCCTGTGCCCCCGGGCATGCCAGAGCTCCCACCCCTCATCCCAGCCCAGCCCCTGTCCCACCCTGTGCCCACGGGCATGCCAGTGCTCCCACCCCTCATCCCTGCCCAGCCCCTGTCCCACCCTGTGCCAGAGCTCCAGCCCCTCATCCCTGCCCAGCCCCTGTCCCACCCTGTGCCCACGGGCATGCCAGAGCTCCCACCCCTCATCCCTGCCCGTCTCTTGCCTGGGAACCCCTGCTGCTCACACCCTCCCAGAGGGCCAGGCCAGGCGGGCAGGGTTCTCGCCCCCCCGAGCATCCCAGCACTTCCATTTTTTCACTTTTTCCGCCCAGGAAAGCAGGAGAGGGCGCTGCGCTCCTCGGCTGAGCGAGCGCTGCTCTGCAAGGACGGCAAAAAGCGAACCCGAGGTTCTCAAAGCCTTGGGGAGCCTTTCCACCGAGAGCTCTGGGAATGGTCACAGACACCGATAAAATTGGAGTGATTTTGGGTTAGAAGGGACCCTAAAGCCCATCCCGTTCCACTCCCTGCCATGGCAGGGACACCTCCCCCTGTCCCGGGCTGTGCCAGCCCTGTGGTGGCCCTGGCTGGAGCAGCAGAGCCACGTCCCCAAGAGGCCGTGCCACCCCAGAGCAGCTGTCACAGGGAACAGACACGCAGTATAGGCTGGTACAAGCACAGCTCAGAACTTGCCCAGGCCAAGGAGCAAACAAACAAGTGTGAATGGCACAATGAGGGCTATGTCTGCTGGCACAATGCAGAATTGCCCCATATTATTTTCACATTGCCAATAAATAATTGCCTTTATGTAGAACAAGAAAAGTCAAAGCGATATTCAGTGCTGCTGGAGACGTAAAACTAATCCTTTAAAAGGCACTTAGGGCTGCAGGAGGCCCTGTATAACTCCTTCCTTACCTCCCCTCCCTTGCCAGCAGTCCTCAGCTTTCCCAGATGCTTTCTGGGATGACAAGTGCAGACCTAAGTCCCAACTCCAGACAAATCTAGAGTAAAACAGTTTAAAAATATTGACACCGCTGCATGGTGCTTACACCATGGTCTTTCAAAACAGAGAAGGGTGATATCCAGGTGAGACAAAAATAACGGATTAAAACCCGCCTGGCTTTGACAAAATAATCTTTTAAATTTTGCACCTAAACTTAGAATGAAAGTGAGGGTGCATGAGAGAGTCTGACTGGTGGCACTGGGACAAGAGGTGTTCCTGGTGGTGGCCCGGCTCACCAGCTGCACACAGGCACAGGCAGGGGGTGCCCCCCGAGCTGCTGCCCCTGGGCCAGCCCAGAGCCCGGCTGTGCCTCTGGAGGTGGCACTGGTCACCGGTGCCCCAAAGCCACCGTGGGCTGGCACCAGCACCAACAGCAGTGCCCACAGCTGCCCTGGCCTGGTGGCACCTCAGCACCAGCTGGGCACAGGCAGGGCTGGCAGAGGGCACCAGGACAGACTGCAGAACAGAGCGGGGGTGGTCACAGCTGTCCCTGTTGGTGCCGCTGCCCTGGCAGTGTCACAGCTGCCACACTGCCAGCTCCTCACAGCACACTGGCAGCCTGGGGCAGCCAGAGGGGCCCAGCCAGCTCCAGCCCTCCCTGGTCTCAAGGCGGTTACAAAGGCAGAGAGGAGAAAGGAGGATAACCTGAACATCCAGTGGGTGTGCATTTAGCAAACTGATTATTTATTTTCCTGCACTACGGATCCCTCTGCCCCCGTCAAAGCCAAGGTGTTAAATTTTCACCGTGTATTATAAATCATGTACAAAAAGAAGAAAAGCAGTGACCTTGTGTTGTGTAAAGAGACACGTTTTGGGGGAGCAAAAAAAAGCCAAGCCCAGAGCAAGGGCTCGGAGCGTCAGGCACTCCCCCTGAGTTCACAAGTGCATCATGGACTCGAACTCGTCGATGCGCTGTTTGGTGTTTCCTTTACGGATCCTCCGGTAGGAGATTGTGTTGTACCGGGAGTAGCTGTGTCTGGAGATGTCGTTCTTCTTCCCCAGGCCGGGCGGCTCCCCCGCTTTCTCCAGCGGGGAGTTGCGGCCGGGGCTGCCCGGGGGCGATGGCTGCTTGTCCCGCTGCTGCGGCCGGGACGCCTCGCTGCTCTCCCTCTTCATCTCGATCACCTGCACCTCGTCCTCTTCGGTGTCCTCATCCTCCTCCTCCGCCTCCGCCTCCGCCGCCTCCCGGGCCGCGTTCCCTCGGGGATCGGCGCTGCCCGCCGGGGTCTCCGGTGCCTCCCTGCCGGCTGCGGACACCGTGCCTGTCCCCGCCGTGCCTGTCCCCGCCGTGCTTGTCCCCGCCGTGCCACCCGGCCCTGCGCGACACCGGGGACACGGGGAACACGGGGGACACGGCGGCTGCGGCACCACCGGCTCCTGCCCCGGACTCGCCATTCGGGGTGACACGGGGCCAGGCCGGAGCCGGGCGGCACCCCAACACCTGGGCACAGCTCCAAAAGCCACCCCCTGTCCTCTGTGATGTCCCCTTCGTACTGCCACCCCATCCCACCCCGTCCCATTATCCCCTTCCATTATCCCATCCCATCCCATGGATCCCATGCCATCCCATCCCATTATCCCATCCCAGGGAAGGGAAGGGAAGGGAAGGGAAAGGAAGGGAAGGGAAGGGAAGGGAAGGGAAGGGAAGGGAAGGGAAGGGAAGGGAAGGGAAGGGAAGGGAAGGGAAGGAAGGAAGGGAAGGGAAGGGAAGGGAAGGGAAGGGAAGGGAAGGGAAGGGAAGGAAGGGAAGGGAAGGGAAGGGAAGGGAAGGGAAGGGAAGGGAAGGGAAGGGAAGGGAAGGGAGCCGTTGTGGATGCAGTGCCCAGCTGTGCCCGATGGGACGTGTCCCTCCCTCAGCAGTGGCCACCCCTGCTGCCATGGCCATCTCCCATTTGCCCTGTTTGGCACGTCTCTGCAGTTAATGATGCTTTAGTGTCGAAACAAATGGTCTATTCAAGGTTTTGCCTGTGGGGTCCAGAGTATTAATTAGACTAAATTGGTCGGGTAGTAAAAAGCTGCCTGCAATTTGGAGATAAAGCGCTGTGGTTGCAGGGCGGGTGCAGGGGGCCCATGAGAGATCCCTTAATAAGTTTTATTGTGTGCTCCTAAAGCAGCACAGCTGGAATATGGATGTCAGCTCTAAATGGGAAAGCCTTCACCTCTATTCACCTCCTCACAGCCTAGGCAGTTGCTATGAAATATTAATTGGCCATGACAAATGTTCAGGATATTTTTCCTTTTGTTAATGGAAGCAGGATTTGCTTGCAGGGCACAGCCCATGGCTCTTTTAGAGCCCACTTCACAGCTCAGGGCAGAGCATCACCAGCAGCTCCCGGTGCAGCCACCCTTGTCCCAGCCCTGCCAAACGAGACAGGAGGAGCCCGTGGTGGGAGATGAGGAAAGGAATAATGCCCAGAGCCCTCCTTGGAGAGACACGGCTGTTCCCCTCCAGTAACACACTGTGAAATACTCCTCCTTTTGGAGAAGTGGCTGCAGTCTGCATAGTGAAATAAATATGTTCATTTCTGTATATACTCAGTACATTTTTAGCTCGTGGCCAGGACAGTCAGTGACCCCCCTGCAGCCCTGCTCACCACAGGAGGTGGCTGAGGCTCCAGCCCTGGCTCCTGCTCATTTCCACCATTTTCACCCAGAAATGAGCAGAGCAAGACCCAGGAGCAGGTGTTTGGGAGAGCTAATTCATGTGGATACCTGGGCATTGGGGGATTCAACACTTGGTGAATCAGGCAGGAAAAGAATTTGGGTTTTGTGAGCACCAGCAGCCTCACAAGGTTCTCCTCTGAGCATGGAGCAGAAGACAGAGACTCTCCCAACCCCATGAGGCTGCTGGGGACCTCCTGCCCGAAGACCCCACAATGCTTGGATGCCCCATGGCCCATGAGATATGTAAAACTCTGGCAGGGAAGATATCAGCTGAGGTTTCTAAGGTGCAGCAACTCACAGGTGAGAGATGAGTCACTGCTCCCTGGAATAGAAGGGTCTGACCCAATTAAAACAAAATAATAACCACCTGCATCCATTGTCTCTGCGCTACACACCAGTGAAACCTCACATCAGATGGCATTTTGCATTACCTTCCCCTGATCCCTGGCCATTGGTCCCTGTGTCCTGGATATCTGCTGGTCCCTGCTGCGGTGTCCCCAGCGTTCTCCTCTCGCTTTTCTTTGGGAACACAAAGCACAAGACATGGGCTGATGGAGCAATTAGTGATGGCAATCAGCTTTTAATGGCTGCAGATCGGCAGGTTTTCAGAGCAGATTTAGAATTGCTCATTTCTTTAGTTATGATCTTTTCATTACGTCCCTCAAATGTGTCCCAGATTCCAAAATACTCCAAGTCACTGTTACAGCTACCACAGACTGGGAATTTTGGCTAACACTCAGCACATCCCATAATTCATCAGGGCTATAGATAAACCAGAACGTTTCTCCCCCAACACCTGGAGACAGGCAGTCCCCTACGATACCTTGGCATCGCTGCTCTCCAGCAAAATTCTCAGGAGTGATGTCCTCTGCCAATGAATTTCTATTTTCCTCCAAATTTTCCTCTGCAGGTGAAGTGTCAGGGCTCGTTTCAGCATTTGCATACGGGACTGTCCCCAGAGATTTTGCAAGGTCTTGGAGGCCGCCGATGACCTGGAGCGGGCCGTCCTGCGGGGGGAGGCTCCCGTTGCACGCCGGCATGTGGCAGCTGCGGGCGCTTCTTCTGTCATGCTGAGGGCCGTGCCGGGCCGGGCCGGGCCCCGCTCCTGCCCCGGGGTGGGCAGCTCCTCCTCGCCCCTCCGCCCCGGGGTCTGTCCCCTGCTCGAGTGGCCCTGGCGCGTCTCCTGTGCCCAGCCCGCACCATCCGCTGCGCCCGGGCTTGCCAGCCCAATCAGCGCCTCCCTCGTCGCCAGGCTCTGCCCGTTGCATAATTAAATGCACCATTATAATTTACATAAACAAACAATCTGAAGCAAGGAAGCTTTTGTGCTGGCCCGGAGAGCGGGGCTGTGGGCATGTCAGCCCCACGGGAATAAACAGGAGCTTGTGCTCTGGGCACAATGGCTCTTTGTGTGCCCGCTGGCCACAGGGACAGCCTTTGTTCTGACCCCTAATCCCCGGAGGGTGACCACCTTCCCCAGCCTGCCACCTAACCCGCTTAACATTCCCCAGCGGGTTTGTGCCGGGGAACCGCGCCGGGGATGGAGCTCACCAGGGATGGAGCTCACCATAGATGGAGCTCATCATGGATGGAACTCACCAGGGATGGA
This sequence comes from Diglossa brunneiventris, assembly GCA_019023105.1. Taxonomy (NCBI): domain Eukaryota; kingdom Metazoa; phylum Chordata; class Aves; order Passeriformes; family Thraupidae; genus Diglossa; species Diglossa brunneiventris. The sequence continues at coordinate 38,697,472 of CM032360.1, forward strand.
GCTCACCAGGGATGGAACTCACCAGGGATGGAGCTCACCATAGATGGAGCTCACCAGGGATGGAGCTCACCAGGGATGGACCTCACCAGGGATGGAGCTCACCATGGATGGAGCTCACCAGGGATGGAGCTCACCAGGGATGGAGCTCACCATGGATGGAGCTCACCATGGATGGAGCTCACCATGGATGGAACTCACCATGGATGGAGCTCACCAGGGATGGAGCTCACCAGGGATGGAGCTCACCATAGATGGAGCTCACCATGGATGGAGCTCACCATAGATGGAGCTCACCAGGGATGGAGCTCACCAGGGATGGAGCTCACCATAGATGGAGCTCACCAGGGATGGAGCTCACCAGGGATGGAGCTCACCAGGGATGGAGCTCACCATAGATGGAGCTCACCAGGGATGGAGCTCACCAGGGATGGAGCTCACCAGGGATGGAACTCACCATGGATGGAGCTCACCAGGGATGGAGCTCACCATGGATGGAACTCACCAGGATGGAGCTCACCATGGATGGACTCACCATGGATGGAACTCACCATGGATGGAACTTACCAGGGATGAACCTCACCAGGGATGGAGCTCACCAGGGATGGAGCTCACCAGGGATGGAGCTCACCAGGGATGGAACTCACCATGGATGGAGCTCACCAGGGATGAACCTCACCAGGGATGGACCTCACCAAGGATGGAACTCACCAGGGATGGAATTCGCCATGGATGAACCTCACCAGGGACAGAGCTCACCATGGATGGAACTCACCAGGGATGGAGCTCACCAGGGATGGAACTCACCAGGGATGGAGCTCACCAGGGATGGAACTCACCAGGGATGGAGCTCACCAGGGATGGAATTCGCCATGGATGAACCTCGCCATGGATGAACCTCACTGTAGTTGAGCCTTGCCGTGGATGGAGCTCACTGTGCATGAACCTCACCAAGGATGAACCTTGCGGTACATGGAGCTTGCCATGGATGAACCTCGCCATGGATGGACCTCACCATGGAGGAACTTCACTGGGGAGTAACCTCACTGTGGATGAACCTCACTGTGGATTGAATTCACCGTGGATGGAACTCGCCGTGGATGAACCTCGCCAGGGATGGTGTTCACCAAGGATGGAGCTCGCAATGGATGGACTTCATCATGGATGAACCTCGCTGTGGATGAACCTCACCATAGATGAACCTTGCTGTGGATGGAGCTCACCGTGGATGAGCCTCGCCGCGGATGAACCTCATTGTGGTTGAAGCTCACCGTGGATGACCCTCACCATGGATGGAGCTCGCTGTGGATGAACCTCACTGTGGATGACCCTTGCCATGGATCGATGAACCTTGCTGTGGATGAACCTCACTGTGGATGACCCTTGCCATGGATCGATGAACCTTGCTGTGGATGAACCTCACTGTGGATGAACATCGCCATGGATGAACCTCGCCATGCCCTGGGGCACAATGGGTGCTCTTTGCCCTCTGGGGAGCAGCCCCAGCAGTGGGACAGGCACAGGCCCTGCATACAGCACGGTGTCACACTGTCCACCCGTGCCTGGCCACGCACCCTGGACAGCCAGCACTGCTCAGAGGGCCCATGGCTGCCCCTGGATCCCTGGAAATGTCCCCGGCGAGGCTGGACAGGGCTTGGAGCAGCCTGGGGCAGTGGAAGGTGTCCCTGCCCATGGCAGGGGGTGGAACAGGGAGAGCTTTAAGGTCCCTCCCAACCAAGACATTCCATGATTCTCTCAGTGACTCTCAGTCACACCTAAGGCTGGCAGGATCGAGAGGGAGGTTTTGCAGAGGGAAGCTGGAGAGTCACCCAAGCAGCACTGGGGCATTTCTGACCGCAGCTGAACTCGTCTCAACCTGGTGCCCAAAGCCAGGTTTACATAACCGTGTAATCTCCTGCTGTGAATGACATTCTGTGCTTGTGCAATACAGCATTTCTGGTATCTTTGGGCTTTAGGGTTTGGAAATCCTCTTGTCAAGTTCAGCCCCCGGTTAGAAATGGACCCAAACACTTTCCACTGCTTCTATTCATCTTTTGAGTGTGTGTCTTTAAATCAACAAGTTTTCATTATTGTTTTAAAATTAATTTGGTTTGAATAATTTATAAAACCCTCCTTTGCTGGAAAATGTTGTCCAGGAAAAGCAAACGATAAGGTTTGAATGTGAGCTGACAATGAGCAGTGGTTGGTGCCCTCGGAGCAGAGGCTGAGAACCCAGCAAGGTCTGGTGACTGGAGAGGAGAAGGTTCCTTCCTATTGTCACAGGATCACAGAACCGTTTGGGCTGCAGGATTGCAGAAGGAAAAGGCAGCTGTGGGTTCTTCCCACCACAGGCAGCTGTTTGTAAGCAGCAGGCAAAACCACCCCTCAAGGGCAGGGAACAATTCCTTCTGCACAACCCCCACGGGGGGATTTTCTGCCTCTTCAAGCTTTTAAAAATGAAAACCCTTTATTCTGTCCAATCTGGTGTGGCACAGCACGGCTGGATGTGACCCCACTAACAGCAGCTGGTCCACGCCAGGAGCACCGGGACTCACTCCCGGCTCTGTCTGTGGATAAAGAGTGAGCCCCCTGAGCAGGCCGGGCTCAGCTGCCCTCGATAACCACCTGTGCTGTGCCATCTTCTGCTCTGAGCCCCGAGAGCTGCGTGTGACCAGGGGAGCGGGGGAACGGGGAATGGGGAACGGGGGAGCGGGGAACGGGGGAACGGGGGAACGGGGAACGGGGAAACGGGGGAACAGGGAACGGGGGATCCTGTGGGGGAACGGGGGATCCTGTGGGGGAACGGGGAACGGGGGAACGGGGGAACGGGGAACGGGGAACGGGGCCCCGCAGCCGCGGGGAAAGGAAGTGCGGGGTGGGGCTGCGGGAACCAGCCCGGCAGGGCAGCAGAAGGGACCCAGCTCCACATCCCTGAGTGTGGGGCAGCAGCACATCCCTGACTGGGGCAGGATGAGACCCAAAATGCAGCTCCACATCCCTGACTGTTGGGCAGGACAGAACCAGGAGGGCAGCACCACATCCCTGACGGTGGGGCAGGACGGAACCAGGAGGGCAGCACCACATCCCTGACTGTGGTGCAGGATGGAGCCAAAAAGGCAGCACCACATCCCTGACGGTGGGGCAGGATGGAACCCTGGAGTCAGGACCTGGTGGGAGGGCCTGGGCAGTGGGCAACACTCAGCTGAGCAGTTAAGTCCCCTGAGAAGGTCAGGCTCTGTAGCATCCATCAAATTAATTGAAATGTTCAGTTTAAAATCCAATTGCATTCGTCGAGGACCAGCTGCACTCTCCTCTGCAGTAAACTGGTGTTACCCCCTCAGTCCCGGGGGGATAAGCAGAGAAAAGGTTCCACTGGCTGCTGGGACCTTTCCCAAGCCTCCAGCACCCCTGTGATCAGTGAGAGCTCTGCTGCTGGAGGTGCAGAGCCCTCAGAGCCCAGCCCCATCCCTGGTGCCGCTGTCCCATGCTGCCCCTACACGCTGCCTGCTCCTGCCCCTCACCCAGGAGGCGGAGCGGGATCCACCCAACGAGCTCTCTGCAAGGAGAAACGCCTTTTTCAAAAGCTGTTGCAGTTGGTTTTCTTTCTGAGCACTTTGGCTGGCCCGTGAGCTCGTTCCTGCCCGCAGCGGGGCTCAGCAGGGCTCGGTGCTGTCACCCACATCCTGTTTGTGACTGTGGTCGGACCGTGTCGGCTGTCATCTGCGGGCGCCCAAAGCGTGCTCGCACCCTGCCGGGAGAGCGCCTCTTGTTCAGCCTGCCCTGAGCCTGCGGGGTGCTCAGGCTCCTGCGGCCTTTCCACACTCACAGGGAGTGCCTGTATCCCAAACTGCGGCAAATTAACCTTTCATACCTAAAGGAATCTCACCTTTGGACTCTGCAATACTTCAGGATCTCCCTTTCTCAGTGCTGGAGCTGTCCATTCCCTTTGGGCCTACAACAACTCTCACCAGATGTTCTGGTTTTTCTGCCCCCATTGCTTTTGCACACCCCTACATCTGCCTTTAACTCAACATTTTGGCCAAATAGAACCAGACTCTGATTTTTTTTTTTTTTTGCTCCTTTCAGCTGATGCTACTGGCAATGAAAAGTAGAACTCTATTTTGAGACAGTCCCCCATCCCCCTGACTGTCCCCCATCTCCCCCTGACTGTCCCATCCCCCTGACTGTCCCCCATCCCCTGACTGTCCCCCATATCCCCTGACTGTCCCCATCCCCCTGACTGTCCCCCATATCCCCTGGTACTGTCCCCCATATCCCCTGACTGTCCCCCATCTCCCCCTGACTGTCCCCCATCCCCTGACTGTCCCCCATCCCCCTGACTGTCCCCCATATCCCCTGACTGTCCCCCATATCCCCTGACTGTCCCCCATATCCCCTGGTACTGTTCCCCAGCCCCCTGACTGTCCCCATCCCCTGACTGTCCCCATCCCCCTGACTGTCCCCCATATCCCCTGACTGTCCCCAGCCCCCTGACTGTCCCCATCCCCCTGACTGTCCCCATCGCCCTGACTGTCCCCATCCCCCTGACTGTCCCCCATATCCCCTGACTGTCCCCATATCCCCTGACTGTCCCACATCCCCCTGACTGTCCTCCATCTCCCCCTGACTGTCCCCCATATCCCCCTGACTGTTCCCAGCCCCCCCTGAGTGCCCTTCATCTTTCCAGGAGCTGTGCCATATTTCCACCTACTTAATCCTTTCCACAGAAATTACAGAGGCCAGTGCTGACTCTTCTGTCTCAGCAACGCTGGTGAATCAGAGGAGTTTTGGGAACAGATTGTTTTTGTTTGGAGCTCATCTCAGAGGGAAGCTGCTGGGTTTAGCCTGTGGTTTCTGAGAAGCCCAGAGAGCCCTGGCACGGCAGCACCTGAGGGTACAACTGCACAGGCTGCCCAGGCAACAGGCGAATGAGTCACACAAGGTCTTGAATTATATTTAAAGTGCTTCCAGTTGTATTTGAAAAACATCTTTAGGCTGAACAAACAGCCTTTTCTATGTACTGAGAGGGAGCGAAAAACCCTCTTTTTGTTCACCTCTGTGCCCACGGTTATTAATCCCCACTTCACACACGCTCTCGTGTGATCCTTGCTGCCTGGAGCCTCGGCTTCTGGGGAAATCAGTGTGAGCAGGTGTGGAGTGCTGAGAGCAGGGGGAGCAGGGGACCAAGGGACAGCTCCTGCACGGGCCGGCAGGGTCCCAGCACAGCACACCGGGGGTCCCAGCTTGTCACCAACCTGCCAGTGCCACCAATCCTGCTCAGCCCTGCAGGACAGCCCTCTGCCTTTCCTGCCTCAGGGATGTCAGCCCTGCCAGTGCCACCAATCCTGCTGGTCCCTGCAGGACAGCCCTGTGCCTTTCTTCTCTCCTGCCTCAGGGATGTCAGCCCTGCCAGTGCCACCAGTCCTGCTCAGCCCTGCAGGACAGCCCTGTGCCTTTCTTCTCTCCTGCTTTAGGGAGGTCAGCCCTGCCAGTGTCACCAATCCTGCTGGTCCCTGCAGGACAGCCCTGTGCCTTTCCTGCCTCAGGGATGTCACCAACCTGCCAGTGCCACCAATCCTGCTGGTCCCTGCAGGACAGTCCTCTGCCTTTCCTGCCTCAGGGATGTCACCAACCTGCCAGTGTCACCAGTCCTGCTCACCCCTGCAGGACAGCCCTGTGCCTTTCCTGCCTCAGGGATGTCACCAACCTGCCAGTGCCACCAATCCTGCTCAGCCCTGCAGGACAGCCCTCTGCCTTTCTTCTCTCCTGCCTCAGGGATGTCACCAACCTGCCAGTGCCACCAATCCTGCTGGTCCCTGCAGGACAGCCCTGTGTCTTTCCCTCCTGCTTTAGGGAGGTCAGCCCTGCCAGTGTCACCAATCCTGCTGGTCCCTGCAGGACAGCCCTGTGTCTTTCCCTCCTGCTTTAGGGAGGTCAGCCCTGCCAGTGCCACCAATCCTGCTCAGCCCTGCAGGACAGCCCTGTCCTTTCTCTCCTGCCTCAGGGATGTCAGCCCTGCAGGACACACAGAGCTGCTCCGGGCAGTGTCACAGACGCCCCTCAGGGCTCTGCAGAGCAGCCTGGGGACATGTACACCTCAGGAGGGTCCTTTCCACTCCACGTGCCCTGGAATGAGACACCTGGCAAGACGTGGGATATCAGCACCTGGCAGGGCCTGCAGCTGGCCAGACCAAGCCAGCACTGGGTTATCACACTGTTTGTACAATGGATGCAAACCTGGCAGAGCAGTTTCATTCCAGAGCACCCTGCCCAGGCTCTCTCTGCCACACACTCCAGGCTCCATCCTCTTCCCAATGGGACTCTGCAACTGGTTTTAGTAGAAGCATTCATTTTTAAAGACCTTTGGAAGACACTGACTCCGGTAACAGGAAATAAATAGCTATCAATTTTGCATTCAATTAAAACTGTTATTAACAGTAAAATTCGCTGAGGAAGTTCTGCAAAGGTTCTTCACATTTTGGAGTCCCTCATTTTTCACATTAATGAAGAGGTCCGCAGCGTGCTCTGATTGGAAATGAAAATAATTAAGACCCCAGAGCCATGTGGCTCTGATCAGAGCTGCTGTCTGGGGCAGTGCCCTGCGGTGCCACCGCGGTGTGCCCCGGCGGGTGACCATCGAGAGTGACCCTGTGACATCAGACCCGGCTTTCTTCCTCTTCCACTGCGCGGTGGAAGCCCGGGATGAATTTCAGGAGGTGCTTCCGGACGCTGGCTCTGCGGCTCTTGCGCGGGAGGGTGCCGAAGCTGCTGGAGCAGCTGCTGCTGTCCCAGAGCGGGGACGCGGAGCCGCTGCTGGCCAGGCTGATGCTGCGGTGCCGGCGCACCGAGCCCCTGCCCGCGGCCCCGGCCCGTCCCTGGGGAACACGCAGTCATCGTCCAGGCTGGACTGCCGGCTCAGGCTCCCCACAGCCCGTCCTCGGGGGCGCTGCCCTGGTAGAAGCTGTCCTCGCTGCCCACCGTCATGGAGCTCAGCCGGCTGCGGGAGCTGCTCTCGCTGGAGAAGCGCGGCTTGCCTGGGAGGAAGGGTCCCGGGGAGCTGCAGCCGCCCACCGAGCCGGGCTCTGCCGGCTCCAGCGAGCCCAGCAGGGCGTTGTCGTTCACCTCCCCTGGAAACCAGAGAGCAGCGTTGGGCAGAGAGCAGCGTTGGGCAGAGAGCAGCGTTGGGCAGAGAGCAGAGTGAGCCAGACAGCAGCGTTAGCCAGAGAGCAGCGTTGGGCAGAGAGCAGCATTGGCAAGAGGGCAGCGTTAACCAGAGGGCAGCGTTGGGCAGAGAACAGCGTTGGGCAGAGGGCAGCGTTGGGCAGAGAGCAGAGTGAGCCAGAGAACAGCGTTGGGCAGAGGGCAGAGTGAGGCAGAGGGCAGTGTTGGGCAGAGGGCAGCGTTAACCAGAGGTCACAGTGAGCCAGAGAGCAGCGTTAACCAGAGAGCAGAGTGAGGCAGAGAGCAGCTTGGCCAGCCTGCCCCTCCCCAGGAGCAGCACTCTGTGCCCTGGCAGCACCGGGAGCGTCGTGCCCAGCCCCTTGGCACAGGAAGCTGCCCCTTCCCACGTGGGCAGCTGCTCCAGCTTCTGAGGTGTTCCCTGCACCCTGGGCAGTCCATACAAAACCCAGCCCAGCCCCTTTCCCCGTAACACCGAAATAAGAATGGAAAAAGTTTACCACCCACATAAACTCCTAGCCGAGGACTGATGCAAAGGGCCCTTGGTCAAGCAGCAGCCAAGGCCATGCCCTCGGCACAAAAGCGTTCCCAGGCCAGCCCCTTGCCCTCCTGAGGAGGGAAGGGAAGGCAGTGCCGGTGAGATTGCAGCAGTTTCGCAGCACGGCCCCTCACGTACCGTGCAGCAGGAGCCGCTCCCGGGCCAGCAGCGCCCGCAGCTCCCCCCACCGCTGGTGCAGCGCCTGCTGTGGGGACAGGGAACAGCTCGGTCACTGCAGGGAAGCTCAACAGTCTGTGCAAGTGCAGGTCACCCTCGGGAAACACCCGGCTGTGCCAGAGTTTGGCAAATTTCTTCCAGAACACAGGGGTTGGCTCATGGCTGAGGCGCTCTGGCCAAAGCGCTGCCGGGCCCCGTTTGGGAAGGGAGCAGCCTGGAACCTGCCTGGAGAGCATGGAAACCTCTTCACCCAGCTGAGGCCGTGCCAGCGCCCCTCTGCAGCCCTGCCCAGCTCCGGAGCACCCACCAGAGCAGGCACCCCACCTCTCCTCACAGCAGGGAATGGCACGGGCAGCCAGCCCTGCCTGCCCTGGGAGCACACCTGGAAATCCTGACAGCCCCAGTGCCACCAGCCACCCAACACCAGCAAAGCTTCTTTCCCTCTGCTGCAGCTCCCTCAGCTCCCCTCCCGCAGCTCTGGGGTGAAATACACCACTGCAGAGCTGATAAAAAACGCCAAACAGGCGAGGCTGTGCCTGGGGACAGCACAGGAGGCACCTCCCCACCAGTCCAATGAGCTCTGTGCACATTCCCACACCCAAAGTGATCAGCCTAAGCTCACCCGGGCAGTCCTGGGGCTGTGACCATATTTCTTCTCCATTCCTGGTTTCCAAAATATAATATCAGGGCACCAGGGCTGGTGTGGCTGGGAGTGCTGCCAGCAGGGAACCAAGGGTGTCAGCCCTTGCCAGGACACCCTATCCCATGGGCACCCACCTGCCCCCATCAGCAGTGAACCACAGCAATCTCCATCTGACAGGGGAACAAACAATTAATCCTATTACCTTGAGAGCCCGCAGTTTGGTCTCCAGCTCCATTTTCCTCAGGAACAGGGCCCCGTTGACAGTCTCTAATCTGTGGGAAGGGTGGTGCTGCCCTGAGGCACAGGGGCTCTGCCCAGCCCAGCCTTGGGATTTCTGCCCCCAGGCACTGCAGGGCTGCGGGGCAGCACGGTCCTGCAGTCAGTGGCAGAGGAAATGAGGCCAACCCCATCCAAAGGAGAGACACCCACCTCAAGTAGTTCCCTGAAGACTTTATCAAGTCCACTATTTGCTTGTGACCAAAGCCCTCGACATTCACACCGTTGATGCAGGTGAGGATGTCACCTGCCAGGGACACACAGAGGCCAGAGTGGGCATCAGCAGCCCCTGCCCACCTCACCTGCTCCACGGGAGCACCAGCAGGCACACAGGAGGGTCAGGAAAACCCAGGACAGTTACCAGTCTGGAGGCCGGAGAGGTGGGCAGGGCTCTCCTCCTGGATTCTGCAGACACAAGTGCACACCTCCAGGGAGAAATCATTCTGGTGTGGGAACCTAATAGTCTGTTAATGCCAGAGGGACACAGTTACCAATCCTGGAGCCATGAAAGCCAGTTAAAGTCAGTCTTTTTCAATGAGCTCTGATGAGCAGAGCACGTCACGTGCAAGTGAGATCAAAATGCCATAAACCCAACAATTAAAAATGCATTTGTACAGCAGAAAACAATAGACACTTGACAGGTGCGTGTACACAGGGTTGGGGGAAAAAAACAACAACAAACAAACCAAGTTTTACAGTAAGCTGGTTATTCAGCATTAAAAACTCTGTAACTTCAACCAAGATTATGTCAGCATGGGGGAAATGGCTTTCTGGAAAGATGTCTCATGCTCCCAGGGAAACACGACAGGATGGGACTGGGGCTTTTCAAGGGATTGACTCCTATTCATTGGGAATGCTGTGTGGAGTCAGCTGCTGCTACCAGACAGCTCAGTTTGCATTGGAACGGAAAAGAAGAAGATTTAAACTTAATTTTGCTCTTCTGGCCTCTGGAACTTGTCACCCACACACATCCCCACACTCCTCGAAGTGCTTTTTATTCTTGACGTGCACATTTAACTGAACATTTAGTAACTGTAATTACTCTAAATCCCTCGTGTGGTTATGGGTGCTGACATGAATTCAGAAAAATGCAAAATGCGGAGCCGCAGCCTGTCCGGATCCCGCAGCAGCAGGAAACCTTTTCTGTGACATGCAAATACCACATCTGTTTCCTGGAAACCTGCGACTGCCACTTCTAGCCCAGAGACAGCTCATGTTGGAGCCCCACATTTCCCAGCCAGGGTGGAACAAAGGGATGGAGGCTGGGGAAGTTCAGAGCTCCTCTCGCCAAACTCCCCCCGTGCCTCGGTTATTCCAGACTTTGGACTAGCAGTAAAATTGGTGCCTAAATTAAGAGTGATGAGTGAAGCATGAGCTCCCTGCAGATCTAAACCTAAAGTTTCACATCATCTTATTCTGCTTTGCCTGAATTTATCTGCTAGTGATGGAACTGCAGCTTCTGAACATCCTCAGTAGCTGATGGATGCTGCCTTTCTGCAGCCCGGGCTTCCTATGAAGTGCTCACACTGAATATATGTTCAGGAAGAAAATGTGCCAAGAACAATATTTTTAATCAGAATGCCACGTTTAATGAAAATCTGCCCTGACAATTTACACAAAAGCCCAATAATTGACTCAATTATCCTCCCTTCTGAAAGCTCTCCTCTGTTCACGAGCTGAGTGCTGACCCCCTCATTAGTCACAGACCCAAATTGGGCAAAGTTAGGCTTTTCCTAATACAGTAATTTCACAGAAAACACTTTTTCCCTTTGTGTGCAGACAGAGGAAAACACTTTGAAGGTGCCCTGCGCTGCGAGGCAGATGCAGGCAGATCCCTCTGCTCCAAGCTGCATCCCTTTATTGCTGGGATCATTTTTTAGCTTTACCCAGGATTTTTAGCAGACCTGCTGATTAGGAGTTACCTTTCTCACAAAAACCACAAACACAGAATCTCCCACTAGCAATACTCCTGGTAACATTCTGGTTCTCCTACTTGATGACTTACTGACTTCTACACCAAACAGAATCTCTTCCTATATGATTTAGCTCCTGCCCCAAAAGTTATGCTTAGCAGGTATTTATGGAAAAATATTGTACATCTTCTTCAAAAGTACATATCTCTCTGTGCATATTAAAGGAGGTAGCAAAAAGCCAGCATAAGGTAATCTTTAAGAGAGTTTTTTGATCTCTCTTGTTTGAATATACTCTCATATACAAATCTCCCAAAAATGTTCACTTATGGAGGTAAGAAGGCATTATCATTGCCTCTTATTTGGATTTGGATGGGATTTCTCCTACATTCATCACTCCAACTTGTAAGAAGGCCAGAAATTCTTATCTGTGACCTTCACTATGAAAAAATCTTCAGAGAAACATCCCTGTCTTGTATGAGTGCTGTAAGCCCTTCAGATTTCACAGGCCCTGACAGCCCCTTCCTCTGCTCTGGCCTGCCTTATCTGGTTTGGGGGATATGGCACTTGAGACTCTGCACCACATTTTGTTTTTAGTGAAATGACTTGTCACTTAGGTCTTACCTGGATTTCAAACCCAAACGTCTCTTTATCTTCTTTCAATATAGAAACGAGGCGCCTGCAGGAGGAGCACACAGAGTTCATGGGAGCGTGGGGGGCTGCTCCTTGTGGGCCTCATTTCCACCCAAAACAGGGGTGTCCCCTCATTGTCCTTCCTCCCTGTGCCCACGGGGTGCCACCATGATGTCCCTTCCTGTCCCATGGGGTGTCACCACGCGTGGGGTGTCACCACACTGTCCCTGCCTGTGCCTGCAGGGTGTCACCACACTGTGGGGTGTCACCACACTGTCCCTCCCTGTGGCTGCAGGGTGTCACCATACCCTGGGGTGTCACCACACTGTGCCTCCCTGTGCCTGCAGGGTGTCACCATACCCTGGGGTGTCACCACACTGTGCCTCCCTGTGCCTGCAGGGTGTCACCATACCCTGGGGTGTCACCACACTGTCCTCCCTGTGCCTGCAGGGTGTCACCATACCCTGGGGTGTCATCACACTGTCCCTCCCTGTGCCTGCAGGGTGTCACCATACCCTGGGGTGTCACCACACTGTCCCTCCCTGTGCCTGCAGGGTGTCACCATACCCTGGGGTGTCACCACACTGTCCCTCCCTGTGCCTGCAGGGTGTCACCATACCCTGGGGTGTCACCACACTGTCCCTGCCTGTGCCTGCAGGGTGTCACCATACCCTGGGGTGTCACCACACTGTCCCTCCCACGGTGGTGCTGCCTGTTCCCATGCCCAATCCAAAGGTCACAGCTGCGCCTGCCCGTCCCAGGTGCTGGGTACCACTCTGTGCCTCACACCCCGATCCCACCTACACTGCCACAGTTCCTGGGACACACCTTTCATGCAGAATAAGCCAGGAACAGTGACTCTAGAATCACAGAATCATACCTCTGTGGCTCGGAGGGGTCGCCCAAGGAGCTGGACCTGGCCAAGGCGAGCTGTGACCAGAAACAGGAGAGGAAAGGCATCAGTAGGTTTGTGGTTCTTTGAGGCACACAGATAAAACCAGCAGTTCAGAGAAGAACTAAAACCAGCTGCTGGCATCCCACCAACACCTCTGCCTTGGTCAAAGGAGAGCTTGAACTTTTGACCAGGAGGAAAAGCATCTGGAGGTCAAATCCCCCTGCCAGATGCTGGTGGCCAGCTCAGAGCACAGATCACATCTCTGTTGTGCCAAGAGCTCATCTCACTTTAGTCCCTTTCCTCTAAAATTCTGTGGGTGTTTACAAACTGAACACTGCCAGGAGAGGCACACAGCACCCCCAAGGCAGGGAGGGCACACACTGAGCCCTGCACAGCACCTCCCAGCCAGGCCCCTGCTCCAGGCCAGGGATGCCTGTGCCTCGAGAGGTCCCTGGAAGAGCCAGGTCTGTGTCAAACATGGGTTCTTCCCCTAAAAGTGAGCCAGGAATAAGGAGTTCCACTATCAGTGGGACATTTGTAGTCAGCAGAGCTGACGTCTCTTCAGCAGGATGAAATGGTGGCACGTGTGTGACCTGCTGCAGAAACAGCCCCTTCATGGACGTGGTGCATTTACTGCTGAGGGACAGGGGGAGGAGAGAGAGGCTTGTGTATAATCAATCCTTCTAGAGGGATGTGAGAGGGCCTGGGCGAGGCACCCCTGCCCTGGGCACGGGCCCTGCAGTGCGCCCTTGGCACTGGGTAGCTCAGCTTTGCCAGCCACAGCCACAGCCAAGCACTGTCACCGTCCCCTCCGCACTCCCGGCCCCGAGGGCTCTGGTGGGGCTGCAGGAGCTGCTGCCCCCTCCCAGCACTGGCTCTGGCTCTGCCTTGTCCCCTCACACGTGTACTAAGGAACGGTTCCGGGCCCTTCTGCAGCCGAGCAAAGCAAAGCCTGGAGAGCACAGCTGTTGCAGTGGAGTTTCTGGTTATACTTTCAGATCCTCACGCCCCACAGACACTTTCTGTTGGTGCTCCTTCATGTCAGACAAACAGCCCAGAGCTGAGCAGCTCGGTTCTGTGGGAGCCCAGGGAATTGTGCTGCCCTGTGCTGCCCTGGGGAAGAGCCCAGCGGCAGAGCCAGCCCCAGCAGCTGTGCAGAAACACCCCAGATGCACACGGAAACGGCTCGTGGTGTCGCTGCTGCCAGCCTTGCAGGACAGGGCAGCCAGGCCGCCTGGCCCAGGTAAATGCACATTTGAAGGAGCGCACAGACAGCACAAACCCTCCCTGGCTGCCAGCACTGCTGGAAATGAAGAGTTCACCCGGGGCCGGCTCAGCTGCCACCGCCCTTCGCAGCGCGAGCATCCCTCCCTCTCCCAGAGCTTCCCACACTGCCAGCGCCGCCAAAGTTCCCCTGCCAGCCCAAACCAGCCCGCGGTCACCCTCCCAGCCGCCCAGCCCAGCCCGGGAGCGCGGGGAGCCCAGGGGTCCGTCCCGGGCTGGGGCTCAGCCCGTACCTGCCTGCGCCCGCGGGGCAGCGTGCCCACCGTGCTGGCCAGGTGCTGCATCCTCCTGCCGTCCGCGGGCTGCTCCTCGCAGGAGCTGCAGCTGGAGCTGGGCTGCAGGAGCCGCCGCAGGGCCCATGCCGGGCCCGGGGCAGCGCCCGGGGCTCGGGCTGAGCGCTGTGCCGTGCCGGGCTCAGGGTGAGCGCTGTGCCGGGCTCAGGGTGAGCTCTGTGCCGTGCCGGGCTCAGGGTG